>CM060948.1:337307756-337365256 GCA_030765055.1 Mantis religiosa
CACTAGAAAGAAACAAGAAATGGATTATATAGCAAAATAATGTGCAGTTTTATCTACTTTTCTAAATTATTATGGGGCTTCGCATCACTGCATGTAACAGATGGCTCATTTATTACGTTAAGCATCTTTTCCCAATGCTGAAGATTGAGGATTTCATCCTAACTTAGAACAATGAGAGGATGCTTAACAGTGTCGGTGTCATGTCACATGTAACACTTCTGTGGGTCACGCTAGTAAAGTTATATCACCCTTAAAATTGTTAGCATTACCGAAATTGTTAACCAATATTACTCATAAACGGTGGCAAGTACATCTTGATAACAGATATACTACAGAATAATACCTCAATGGCGTGCAAATGTCACTTTTACTTGTCATTTTTATAAACCCATTTGTCCAAATTGTGTTGCGATATATGAGGTGCTATAGAGGTGCTATTACTGTGAAGCTTTACTAATATGAGATCAAGCCTCACTGTCTTTAGGTCCTAGCTACAGCTGACATTGTACATCTTTTAAGAATAAGTGGAATACTACAAATAAAAGCAAAAGTGGCATATAATGATGATGATGACACAATAACATTTTAATCATTAAATTTTAGATGAGTCGTATTTCTTACACATCTGCTTCACTTTCGTACCTATTTTGAGGACATATTTCGCAAATCTTCGTTTGCATCTACGGCTCTTGTGCAACTGACGCTAGATCCAGCGGTGTGGGTAATTCTGGGGTTGTTGCTGCCATCTGTTGATTTAGTGATGAACTGAAATGTGGGATTCTCTTCTAGCGGGATTTCAAAGTTCATTAGTTGGTTCCTATGTTTTTCTATGTATATCCTCTCCCATATGACGAGTTCACTATGTTTTTGTACGTATTTTAGTAATTCTGTGCTATCTTCAATTTCATGACCTTCAGACCAGAAATGAGCTGCTATTGCGGACTTATCAATATTTTTGTATCTTAAGTGCCTGAAATGTTCTTTCTTTCTAGTGCCTATGTTTCTTTTTGTCCTCCCTATGCAAATTTTTTCACAGTCTTTACACTTAATTTTGTAAATGCCTGACTTTTCCTCTGGTTTTATCTTATCAGTATTATTACTGTGAAGTAGGTTTTTAATGTTGTAATTGTTTTTTGGTGCCAATGTTATATTGTATTTCTTGAATATTCATTGCAGACATAGAATTAGCAGTAGAAGGCTTGGAAACCATGGACAAAAATATAATTAGGAAAAAATCAGCTCCTATATTGGAAAACTTAATAAATAAAAAGCCAATAAAACATTTGAAACAAATTCAGATAATTAAATCTTTAAGGAAAAAGGATGTAATCTTCTCAAGGGCTGATAAAGGGAACAAAATAGTAATCTTAGATACAGCTACATACAAAGAAAAAATGTTAGAGTTACTACAACAAAAAGAATTCCAGGAAATAGATTCTAATCCACTCAACCGATGCATAAAAGATGCACAAAAAACCATCATTAATAGTAAAATTTTAACAACTACAGAACAAAAAGCTATCAAACCAGACAACCCTACCCTTGCAAGGATATATGGTTTGCCTAAAATACACAAACCCAACATACCCATGAGACCCATTGTAAATAATATAAACACTCCTACTTACCTTCTGGCAAAATGGCTAACCAAAAAAATTCAGTCCTTTCCACAATTCCATACTTGAGTATAAAAAACTCTTTAGACCTGGTAGAAAAAATTCAAAATCTTAAACTAAAACCTCATGACACTTTAGTATCCTTTGATGTCCGCTCCCTCTTCCCTAGCATTCCATTAGACAAACTTTTGATTCAACTGAAAAAATGGCTAAATTCTATAAACCTGGATGCCAATGCAATAGAAGAATATTTGGCAATGACTGAATTATGTATACATCAAAATTATTTTGTCTTCGATGGAAAATATTATAAACAAATTTCAGGACTAGCTATGGGAAGCCCGCTATCACCATTTTTGGCCAATCTATACATGAGCTTTTTCGAAACACATATTACTAAAGCCTTCCTTCATATGTTTAAAACATGGTACACATACGTAGACGACATCTTTGCAATAGTGCCCTACAAACTAGTAGATGATGCTTTGAAACTACTCAACCTGCAAGAACCCAGCATACAATTCACAGTAGAAACTGAAGAGGACTGTACTCTACCTTTTTTAGACCTCAAAATCAAAAAAGGCAATGAAAAACTAGAATTTGGCATTCATAGAAAAGCAACACACACAGATAATTACATCAAAGCAAATAGTTTCAACCCAATTCCACACAAACATACAACCATCAACAGTCTGACACACAGATTAGTAAATCTACCTCTCAGCCAGCAAGAATATCAAAACGAATACCATCAAATCTTAAAAACTGCAATTAAAAATGGATATGGAAAAAACCTTGTAGATAAAAAACTAAAATTATTCAAACTTCAAAAGAAATTAAAACAGATCACAGCTCTCACACCAATAAAACAAGAAACTAGATTTGCTAAATTTACTTACCACCCCTGGGCCACAAAAAAGTTCCAAAAAATATTCAAGAAATACAATATAACATTGGCACCAAAAAACAATTACAACATTAAAAACCTACTTCACAGTAATAATACTGATAAGATAAAACCAGAGGAAAAGTCAGGCATTTACAAAATTAAGTGTAAAGACTGTGAAAAAATTTGCATAGGGAGGACAAAAAGAAACATAGGCACTAGAAAGAAAGAACACTTCAGGCACTTAAGATACAAAAATATTGATAAGTCCGCAATAGCAGCTCATTTCTGGTCTGAAAATCATGAAATTGAAGATAGCACAGAATTACTAAAATACGTACAAAAACATAGTGAACTCGTCATATGGGAGAGGATATACATAGAAAAACATAGGAACCAACTAATGAACTTTGAAATCCCGCTAGAAGAGAATCCCACATTTCAGTTCATCACTAAATCAACAGATGGCAGCAACAACCCCAGAATTACCCACACCGCTGGATCTAGCGTCAGTCGCACAAGAGCCATAGATGCAAACGAAGATTTGCGAAACATGTCCTCAAAATAGGTACGAAAGTGAAGCAGATGTGTAAGAAATACGACTCATCTAAAATTTAATAATTTTTCGCTTCACTGTGGTGTTCCAATACAGTTAAATCTCGAAACATTTTAATCATTTCTTGCAATGCACAATTAGGCTTATAACTTGTAAAGCTTTTCCAAATCAATTCTTATTCCACCAGATCTCTTCTAAAATGGTTATTCAGGTACTTGATTGGGTGTAGTGTGTGCAATAATTTTACATAGTGATTACTGCATTAAGCAACATAGAACAGATTGGGTGTGTGGAATCTCTGATCATATTTTTAATTGCTTTAAAAGCTTTGACATTCCTTGTCAATGACGTAGATATATACTGATGAGTTAGGTTAAAGAATAACTATCATTGCAATTTATATATGACTCAGATATTTTAAATTTAAAAACTACTAACACAAAAACTAATATACCCAATCAACTGCCTGAAATGGCTTCACTTTTCCTAAAATCTTAAGAACATGTTGGTCACAGCATTCCTTAAGGGACCCTGGGACTGCAAAAATGACAGAAAAATGGTACAATTTAGCTAATTTAGGTTTCCGATATAAATGCTTCCTAGACCTTCAGTCATCGGGTGACAGAGATTTTTTTAGATTCTGCCATTTTTAAAGTTTTAACGCAGGATTTAAATAACACATGCATTGGCATTTAAATGCACCCTTTTAGGCTTAACCACTAATGGTTAGTTTTCACCAAATTTAATTGCTTTTTAACAGTTCTTTCAGCTCAGTTTGTTCAAATAAAATTCAAACTTTATACAGGGCTGCTTTTTGCTGCTATCTGGTGGGATGGCAGTGAATTATTACTACGTATTCAACATAACATCTGTGATCAAGTAAAATATTCAAACATGTATCCAATAAAATGTTGTTCAGCATTTGGTATTACATATAAATTATAACATGAACTGGACCACACATATTGAACATTTAATTCATGAACTGAGTTCCATTTGTTGTTTGCTTAAACATTTAAGAAGCTTAATAAATTTAGCAGCATTGAGAAATATATACTACGCTCATTTTCACAGTCACCTGCAATATGGGATAGTGTTCTGGGGGGAAAAGGCAGATAGAGTCTTTAATCTTCAAAAAGGAACGATAAGGATACTATGTGGGTTGGATAACACAACATCTTGCAGGCCATTGTTAAAAAAAAAAAACATCAAATGTTACCTCTAGCATTTATGTTTATTTTGGAATTAGTGATCCATAAAAAACAAAATAAACTACAAATACAAAATTACAAAAGTTCAGATATAAAATTATTTGTGGTTGGTTTATTGACACTCGTCACTTACTTTTTCATATATTTATGAGAGACTAGTTTCAAAGGCCCTGGCCTCCATTTTCAATCTCTTCCCAACTGGCAACTGTTATCTGCTCTCTCTGGTGGTGGAACTATGAACTTTTTTGTCAAATTATCTGCTGGCGGGATTTCAAAGTTCATTACGCGATCCTTATTTTTCCAGATGAATATGTTCTCCCATGTTGTCAATCTATTTTGGTTTATCACTCCTTTATCACTCCTTTGGTTTATCACATGTCTTTAAACCTAGATTCAGCATATTCAGTTCTGAATCTAGGTTTAAAGACATGTGTAGATTATTCCAACCAAATTGAAGATTACATTGCTGACATCCAAATTGCTACACAAACACTTAATGAAGAAAGTAAAAACACAGTAAAAAACAAATGCTCCAAAATAGTAGAAGAGATTAAAAATGAAAAGAAAAAGAATTTTAGTAACCAAATCATAAAAGCTCTTAAAAAGAAACCGGTTATTTATACTAAAGCAGACAAGGGAAATAAACTAGTAATTCTGGAAAAAGAAGAATACACAAAGAGGATGGAAGATTTGTTAGAAGACAGTAATTACCAAAAAGTAGAAACTAATCCATTAAAGTACTGCATTGAAACCACAAATAAAACGCTAAAAGAGAGCAAAATAATCAACAAAAAAGAATTGCACAAAATTAAAGTAGATAATCCAACATTACCAAGAGTATATGGGCTGCCAAAAATTCATAAAACAGGGAAAGGCATGAGACCTATTACTAGTAGCATAAATGCCCCCACATATAATTTGGCCAAATGGTTACTAAGTAAATTTAATAGTTTTCCAAAATTTGAAAGTGCAAATTTAAGAAACTCTTTAGATTTAGTAGAAAAAATCAAAGATATAAATTTGGACAAAAATGACAGACTGGTTTCATTTGATGTCACATCTTTATTTCCAAGCATACCAACAGAAAAATTGCAGACGGTGTTAAAAAAATGGCTAGCTACAATTGATATGGAAGCAATAGAAGCAGAAGAATATATTTCTCTAACAAAAATATGCATTGAACAAAACTTCTTTAGCTTTAATGGAAAACACTACAAGCAGAAATCAGGACTATCAATGGGCAATCCACTTTCACCTTTTTTGGCTAACTTATTTATGAGTGCATTTGAAACACAAATTAAAAAGTCCTTCCCATTGATCTTCAAGATTTGGTATAGATATGTTGACGACATCTTTGCAATTGTACCAAGTAAACATTTAGATGATGCATTAAAATTACTCAATCTGCAAGAAAGGACTATCAAATTCACAATAGAAAAGGAAATCAATGGACAACTACCTTTCTTGGATCTAAATATCATCAGGAATGATACAAAAATAAAATTTGGAATTTACAGGAAGCCAACACATTCAGAAAATTATATAAAAAATAATAGCCACAACCCAATTACACATAAACATGCAATAATAAACAGCCTTACACACAGACTAGTCAACATACCCATGGAAAAAGAAGAATATTTCAAGGAACAAAAAGCAATAATACACATAGCAGAAGAAAACGGATACAACAAAAGTTTGGTGTTGAAGAAAATTAGAAAATCTAAACTAAAGAAAACCATTAAGGAAACAACCACATTTATTAAAGAAAAAGAAAGCAACAGCATATTCAGTTCATTCACATATCATCCAAAAACATTTAATAAATTTAAAAAGATATTCAAGGAACAAAATATCATCTTGGCACCTACTAATAGATACTCAATTTTAAAATTACTAAATTCAAAAACAAAAGATGAAATTCCTTCAGGTAACAAATCTGGAATATACCAAATAAATTGCAAGAATTGTGAAAAATGCTACATAGGTCAAACAAAAAGAAATTTAAAAACCAGAGTCAAAGAACACTTTAGAAACATCAGATTGAAACAAGAAGACAAGTCAGCAGTAGCATTTCATTTTTGGAATGAAAACCATGACATTGATCCAAATCCAAAATTATTAAAAGGAGTGATAAACCAAAATAGATTGACAACATGGGAGAACATATTCATCTGGAAAAATAAGGATCGCGTAATGAACTTTGAAATCCCGCCAGCAGATAATTTGACAAAAAAGTTCATAGTTCCACCACCAGAGAGAGCAGATAACAGTTGCCAGTTGGGAAGAGATTGAAAATGGAGGCCAGGGCCTTTGAAACTAGTCTCTCATAAATATATGAAAAAGTAAGTGACGAGTGTCAATAAACCAACCACAAATAATTTTATATTAATTTTGACGTCACTGTTACTAAATTCCTCCAAACACACATCAAAAAGTTCAGATATTCGCCAATACAACACACATCAGAGAGATGACTTTCACATTCAAAGTTGTAGAACGGAAATCTTCAGGTCTAGTGCTGTCAATAAAGGTATAGGATTATATAACAGCCTACCAGAAAATATTAAAGAAATGAAGAGCCTTATACATTTTAAAAAGGGAGTAAAACTCTTTTTACTGCCACATTCATTTTATTCTGTAAATGAATTTTTAAATGTTAATTAGTTTTAAGTAATTGTAAATAATGACAATAACCAGTAATGTAATTTTTATACTATGACGTGTCTGATATCAGTGTATGACCTAAAGGACAATATAAATTGAATTGAAATATTCTATGTTTCATAAAGTTATCTATGTTTGCAGGTTTGTTATTGTTTTGACTTACTATGCTAACCTCATGGTGTCTTACATGTGAGAAAAGTGCGATTTATTTATCCTTATTATTGCCTTGGTAAAATAATTTTTTCTCAAGTTTTTGCTATATTTAAAGTGTAGTGTATGCATTAAACTGAAAAATGCATGCTGTATCTTCTTGTTGGTGAAAGCCTATGGGCAGAAATAGTAGGAAGAAAGAATCAGCTAGGAAACGTGGACTAGCAAGATGGAAACATCTTGAACAAGAATCATCAGACCTATTAGATACATAATGAATTGCCTTGATGTAAGTATTAAATATTAGTAAAACTGAAGAAAAGTTTTTAAGATTTCATGAGCGGAGAGCAAACAGTATGATTAGTGTAAATAGTGCAAATACTGTCAATAATTTAAATGAAACTGCTGGTGCAGGTGGTGTAATTCTAATAGTGAATATATTTTAGTGCACGCCAGTTCATTAAATCAGCTCATGAGTAATGTGCAGTGTGGGAAATGTGGTAAAGCTTCACTTACTGTGCAGTTTAGAGAAAAACATGGTTTTGCTGTTAAATTAGCTTTAATGTGCACTGAATGTGGTTTTAGTCCAGGGAAATCTTACTCCAGCCCTAGGTTAGAAAACTCTCAATCACAAAGAACTCCTCTAGAAGTTAATAGAAAGTTTGCTGGTGCTTTTCTCGGTTTGCGTGTGGGTCATAGTCGTTTGGAAAAGTTTTGCTCTGCATTGGATATGTCTGGAATGGATTCTAAAACATTCACTAAGCACATGAAAGCAGTGGCTGAACATAACAAAATACTAAAATAAAATGCTTTGCTTCAGTCCAGACAAATTGTCCGAAGGGCTCATAAATCTGTAAATAGTGATCCAGATTTAGATGACACTGCTGAAATTGATATTGCAGTAACATATGATGGTTAATGGCACAAGCGAGAGTTTACATCCAGTTGTAATTTTGGTATTGTCATAGATACTATGAACAGGATTAGTGATGGATTACATTGTTGTTCGTAAATACTGTCACATGTGTGTGGTCATAGCTTCAGAATTAGGAGATGATACACCAAAATTCCCCCTTTGGTTAGAGGGATGTAAATCCAGTGGTGACTGCAATAAGAACTATGAAGGTTCATCCAGAGCAATGGAGGTCTTTGCAGCAGACACACTGTGGGAAAGGTCTGTTTCAGAGTGCTCGATGCACTATACAACTTTGGTGTCAGATGGTGACTCAAAAACATGTAGTCATTTGGTAAATGAAAATGTATATGACAGCACAGTTATACTAAATAAAGAAGAATGTGTTAACCATGTTGCAAAAAGAATGGGCAGTGGACTACAACAAATGATGGAAACCTGGAAGAAGAAGGAGGTAAAGCTAGAAGGGCGAAGTATTGGTACATTTACCAATGCCACAATTACAAAGCTAATCAATTACTATAGACAAGTAATAGTCCAGAATATTCTCAATGTCCCTAAAATGAAGCAGGCAATATATGCAACCCACAGCTACTATGCATCAACAGATGCAAACCCTCAGCATGCTAAGTGTCCTCAAGGTCTCACATCATAATGTTTTTATAACAGAAGCATTGCAAATGGTAAGTCACCTCAAAGCCACAGTAAAATGACAGTAAAACTTACTGAACAGATAATCTGCAAAATATTGCCAGTGTACCAGAGATTAGCCTGTGATGAACACTTATCCTGGTGTGTGCATGGAGCTTCACAAAATCAAAATGAAACTCTGCATGCATTGATCTGGAGAAAGTGCCCCAAAATTACTTTTGTGTTGTGCCATCATGTAGAAATGGCAGCAGCTAATGCAATTGCAGAATTTAATTTGGGATGTTCTTCAACAGAAGAGTTAGTCTGCAACAAACACCACAGTGCATGATCCTCATCACAGAGAAAGAAAGCAACTCGCCACAAAGGAAGGGTTGTGAAATTAAAGGGAGAGACTACCATACAAAAGAGGGAAGGTGTGACATATGCAGCAGGGCAATTCTAGGTCAGTCAGATAACCTGAACCATAATTTTGTTGCATGTCTGTAGAAAAATTGATTTTTCTCAACTGCACATTTTTTAATACACAATCCGTTCCAGCTGTACTAATTTTTGTACTACACTCTCGAATTTTTTGCAGCATATACTCCATTTGTGTCACTTTAAATTAAATCTGGTTTCAAAATATGACTACATCTTCATCCTAAAAAAAGATAAAAAAATCCAAAAAGATGCTACCATATTTAATTTCCAGATACAGTAATCCAAAGGTGTTTTAATGCAATTACAGTTAATCAAATAATTAAAGTGTTGCAATATTTTAGATTTTGATTCCGCTGGAATAATTTGAATATTTCCATAATTTTGCATTGTGAACATATTGAATAATTAATTCCTTCTAAACTATGCAACAGATAATGCTAAACCTTTGTGTGGAAGTTTATAAAATTAAGGCCATTAAACTTGAAAAGTATGAATTTCCTAGCTGTGGAAATATAGAAAATTCAAAACTCAGCCCCAGGGTCCCTTACCCTAAAATTTTCAGACAAGCATCAAACACTTCAAGTATAAAGCGTCAGGATTACATTTTCTTCATCACTTATTATTTGAGCAATACTGATTTGATACGTAGTTATAACTAAAAATAGTGAAAGATAGTAATTAGTTTATAATTTTTATCTTCCAGAAGTACAGAATCACAAAATTTAAATAAAACGGTTGACTAGATATTTGTCAGTCAAAATACATAATTATACTACTAAAACTTTAGTTTTGTTTACCTTATGTGGCAGTGTTCCTTACCATTATGAACATCAATTAAACAATAAATATGCAAAATGTGAAGCTATTAGCAGGGAAGTAAACAAATATATAAAAATATAATAGTCTGTAACATAAAACCTCACTTATCTTATAAGAAGTGATGAAACTTCTCTTATCAGATAAGTGAAGTTATAAGTTACAAATTATTATATTTGTATGTATCAATTAAACAATTAATACATCTAGAAGTATTCCAGATATTGTGGAGATGTTTTATTTACATGATGACCTGATGTATTACTTATGACAGAGATTTCAGAAATGTATTTATAGCTTTAGCAGAATTTATAAAATTTATCAACAAGGTATATTCATAAAAGAATGTTACATTGAAATTCAATACATATTACACAAATATAACTGATTTAAACGAAAACTTCACTTATCTTAAGAAACTGATATTAACTGCTCTTATTAATTGATAATTGCCTGACGATGCAAGCAATTTGTAAAATCTATCTCAATTAATAAGAAAAATTGACATAATTTTCTTAACATAAGTGAAGTTTTTGTAACAAATAGTTATATTTGTGTAATAATCATTGCTTCACTGTAGCTAGCTTCATTTTCTATGTAATTCAATTCATATGTTAATAAATTGACATTTGTATTCCATGACTGTATAAATACTCTGGTACTATAAATCACAATTATATTTTCTCTTTTTACATTAAAGACAAGTTTCTCTATATAATGTAGATTAAAAATTGATGATAGGTGGTCTCACATTCGTGCATGTGTGCAGCTAAGTACTAAACTTCTTTTCCCTATTCCGCCAGTGCTTCTGTCCTCTTCTTACACCTCAATATGTGATATCTTTCGCAGATGTCCTCGCACAACAAACATTAGAACGCCACTTTTGGTTCATGTACTGTTTTTTGACTACACACTTTAAAATGGAAGCCATGTACTAGAGATGTAGTTTAATGTAGTTTAATGTGAGTTAGAAAGAAAATGTGAAATTGTGTGACAGTGAATTAAAGTTTCTTAGAAAGTATTTTTTATGAGATTGATACTCCAAAATTCAGTTTTAATCCAATTGAAAATACCCCTATAGATTTCAAAAGTACAAGCAGTTAAATATTGGATTAGTTTTCCTTTAGTTGTTAAGTTTATATAAGCTTTTTAAATTTTAGTAATTTAATTCAATAGTTTTTAAATATTTTCTTTTGAACTAAGGCTGGTAGAATAAAATTGAATGAAACATTTATTAGTTATAATCTGGTAAGAGCAGGGGATTAGAAAAATACAATATTTTTAATGTTTCACTGTGTTAGGCATACGATCATAAAATAAGGGACTAGTCTTAATAATACCGAAAAAAAAACAGATACACTGGGAAAAATTAAATTCTTTATGTATATATAAGTGTTGATTAAAAAGCTAAATTTCAGCTAAGTTTTACTGAAAACCTATAAAAAAGTGACATTATCAGTGTTACCTATACTTCATGTTACAAAATTGTTATGTCCTACATTCTGAATGGAACAAAATATTCATTTGTTCGCCATATTATTTGTCCTTAGTGTGGACCATCTTTCTGTAAATTTAGTATAGTTAATTAATCAATAAGCAATAAAGCAACTTTAGATATTGAGATGAGTATTTGTATGCTAAATAAAGACAAGTCTTACAAATACTTGAGAAAGCTGAACCGATTTGCCTAAGTTTAGTTCTGTAATCTTTGTATAAGTCGATGGAGGTTTTGAGAGGTGATAAAGAAATCCTGAAGTGATTATGGATTGGGTTATTACCTAAATATAAAGTTACTCATGGAAAGTTTCATGGAGCACATACACCTTCTTTTATTTTGACAAACAGAAGCATTACAAAGTGGAAACAGATTCTACTCCTTGCCAAAATCTTCAAAGATATTTCACTTACCATATTTTATTAAACAATGTTTATCGTTTTTAATGAAGAATGAAATTTGTTTATGTAGCATATGCCTTTCGAAGCTTAGGCAAAAAATTAATTTCTGAACACATTATAAGACTATAAACATTTGACCACATCAATTTTCAAATATTGGGGAATATCTGGATATCTTCTTTCTATAATTTGTGTTTGTGAATTCGTGAATGTACGTCTACAATTTCTCGCACGTTTGAACTTTCAATGACCATAAATAAATCTCAAGGGCAGTCATTGGAGGTTAGTGGAGTCAAACTGGAGTTTCCCTCTTTCTCTCATGGACAATGACACGTCGCGTGTTCGCGCGTCGGAAAGCCATCACCTTTATATATTTATGCACCACAATATATATATATCAAAATAATATTTCCCAGAGAGCTTTAAGTTCATTAACTTATTTTAAATATGTTGTACTTAAACTTGACCCACAATTGCAGAATAAATAATTAATTATTCCGTATTTATTTTATTTATAAATATAAGTTTAGACAATTCTTATTGGCGGTAGGAATTTCGCTGGGATATATATAGTGTCCCACCTGCATCTGCAATATTAATTATCTCCGAAATGAAACAAAATATGAAAACTACATTTGGCCAGGAATGTACCTATGTCAGGGGCTCACACAATTAGAGGTATGCACAATCCATATAGGTAAACAAATAATACTTCCAACACCAAGTTGCGTTTTTTTTAAATGGTACATGTATGTTAAATCTAGCAACATGATAACTAGAGCTAAAATTAGTGATTACACATTGGTTCCGCTTTTCTAAACACATTTTCTAGTGGCTGCAGCCCTTAAAAACTTCATTCTTGTGCATTACATCCGGTATGGAAGATGCACCCGTTGCATCAATATAACTTTTGAATCTGGTAGCACGAGGGTGTTGCACAGATTGCAGTGTTTCTACAGATATTGCCGCACACGCCGCAGGAATACGATGTTGCATATCCTCTATTGTCGTTGGCGGTTCTTGCTACACTCTATCATTACTGTGCCCCAGAGAAAGAACACTAATGGCATCAAGACTGGGGACCGAGGTGGCCATCGCACAGGACCTCCCCGTCCTATCCACCTATTTGAAAACTTAAAAGAGCTTAAAATTACTATAGCTTAAGCTTAGTGTATTCTCCTATTCCTCTTGTTTCCAGGAGAAAACATATTATAAGGCTGTTTCTGTAAACATCTATCTCATCCTGAAATAGAGGAATATGTGTTCCGAAGAAAATTTTGTACATGAATGAGTAGAGAAAATCATGCGAGTGCATAGATCAGGGTAATTTTTCTACTTACGTTAGCCATCTTAAATATGACAGTGTACAACCTTTATACTTAAGTATTATAATTATTCTTACAAAGTCAAAAAGTAATTGGAGTTGTTGGATTGTGGTTTTATTACATATAAGCATAAGTGTTAAAACCTTTTTCATGATTTGTATCATCTTAATAGCTTTCCTTTCAATACGTTCCATAATTTATGTCGGCTCTCAATTGCAACCCATTTTCGTAAACTATTCCTTTAATCTCCGTGAGTTAATGTAATTATGTTTTTCTTGTCTGTTGGTAATTAAATAATTTGGACTACATGAACTTGAGGTCCCCACATCTCTATAATTATCATGCATAAGCGAGTTCGTAGCAAACGGTGAAAGGCAACAAAATAAAAGTTAACTACGTCACACGTTCGGCAGTTTTTACTAGCCTATTTATCCTTTTAACCTCAAATGTTTAATTCTCAATCATCTAATCAGTTATATTAGTTATTTTATTTACCTAAATTAAAATAAGCCTCCAATTACACTTATTTTAGCTGTGACTTCATATTTATTTTTGGCTGAGATGTATTTTCAAATGAAGAAGTGTTTTGTCCCTAGCCGAAAGGTAAATTGCCATAAAATGTAGTACGTTGTAATCTGAAAAAAAAAAAAAATAGGTACTAAGTTTGCTCCCATAACGTTGGTTAAGATGTAGCCCAATGACCATTACAAAGGATTTAACTTCAAATCTATGGCAGATCTTTAGGCTTACTCTTTACCAAGGCCCAACGGAGGGAGCGTTAGGCGAGAGGGTACGAAGTGTGGCCGGATGTAAGGTGACATGACAGCATATGTCAGAGTTACTAACCGCTACAGATCAAAACTGCAATTTGGGGGTCCGTACAACCAGCTCCCTTACAACCTGAGGGATTACACATTCCCTGGGGATAGGCCAAAAGAGGTATTTCTCCTTTTATCCATCCTTAAAATAGTTTATCACTTTTATACGTTAAAGGGGAGGTTTCTCTGCATTACCTAGCTATTGTAGTGTTTGTTTTCCTAATGTCGTAGGAATATCGTTTGTTATAAATCTGCAATTAGTCCAATAGGCATTTATTTCTAATGCAACAACTTGGGATTTTACGGCTGGCGTCAAAACAGTAATATGTAGAAGTTTCCGGGCTTACTGGCGGTGGTCTTGTCACGAGTCCTCTGAGGATGCTCGATGCACGTACGAGCAGAACGTCAGGAACTTCAATTTTTCCGACTAGACCACGGCCAGTAAGCCCGGAAACTTGTACATATTACTGGATCATTTATTTCTACTTAAAAGGTTATTGAAAATTATTGAAGGTAACATTTTTATGTTAATACGTTAATATATATTACCAATTACGTTTATAGAAATGCCTAAAAACTCATTATATTGGTTTGTTTTATAAATTCGTTCGATTCTTGTTACTTGTTTACGACAAAGAACGCCTGCACTGCATGCCCGCATTACAACTACGGCAACGAAGTTGCCTAATTATCTAGGGTAATCTGTTTACATACGCAAGGTCATCGGAAGTAAACAAGGCAATGAACCTTTCAAAACAAACTTTATTTTGTACATTGTGCACCATTATTGTCAATAACATATCTCCATTTCTCAGGAAGCTTATCAATTCCATTTTTCCAAAATCTTGCAGTTCTCTGGTTGACGAACTTTTCTACGGCGAGTCAGCAATCCTCCAAGGAAGTAAGGCGTTTGCAATTAAGGAACTTTTGCAGGGATGGAAATAAATGATAGTCGGATGGGGCAATGTCTGGAGAATAAGGCGGGTGAGGTTACACATCCTAGTCGAAATCCCGTAATTTCTGACGAGTTACCATAGAAGCGTGTTGTTTGGCATTTTGTTGATGAAAGACAACTCCACCATTAGATGCTAATTCTGGGCTATTCTCTCCTAGGGCAACCTTCAGACGATCCAACTCAGAATAGGGTTTCTCTGATTTGATGGTCTCCCCAGGGGGAAGAAATACGTAATAAATTATTCCTTTCCAGTCCCACCAGCACCGCATAATCTTCTCAGGATAAAGCCCTGGTTTAGGAATTGAGAGTGGTGGTTCCCGTTTCTTACGCCATGACTTTCTCTTTCCGATGTTGTTGTACACAATCCACTTTTCGTCTCCTGTAACCAGCTGTTCCAGAAAAAGGGCAGTTTCATTGCGTCTTATCAATGCGTCACAAATGGAATTGCGCCGAACTAAATTTTGTTCACACAGTTCGTGCGGAACCCATACATCCCGAAGATTTACGTAACCAAGTTTCTTTAGGTGCCTGGCTACATTTGCATGAGATAAGTTTAGCTCCTGAGCTACCTACCGAGTTGTTATTCTGGGGTTGTTCGTAATAATGTCCTTTATCCTTTCCTCATCCGTAAGCACAGGTCGTACAGAACGAGGTTTGTCTTTCACAGAGAAGTTCCCAGTTAAAAATCGAGTAAACCATTTTTGATATGCTCGACTCGTCACTGCATCTTCTCCGTAAACAGCACAAATTTTCAGTTGAGTTTGTGAGGCGGTTTTACCTTTACGGTAATAAAACAGCATTAAATGTCGAAAATGTTCCTTCTTGCCTTCCATATTATCATTCACAATTTACAACTCCACACTGTTGCATCCACAAACTCGTACTGAAGTTTGCTTACCAATTCTTACATAAGTTGACCTATTTACCTTTGGCCGTGAGGTCGCTGTGGTTTGTGTTCACAGCATTGTTTTCAATAATTGTATTTGTAAACAAACCCCATATTGTAAGCAACTTCTTTGACATAAAAGTAATGGGGGCATGCAGTGTTCTCAGGAGTTCATAGTCGTAAACGAACAAGAATCGAACGAATTTATGAGACAACCCGATATAAGATGATGGTTTTCCGATGCGCGAACACGCGACGTATGCTTGTCCATGAGAGAAACAGGGAAACTCCAAGTTGATTACGCAAACTTCCTACGACTGCCCTTGGTCGTCGCAAAGGCCAAACGCACAGGTAATTGTACATGCTTGAAATCAAAAGGTAAATCCGTTGGAACCATTGGAATACGCGGGATCAAGATATCCTCTCCTTTGTACTTACCCTTGATGACTGTTGCCTCGATGACGTTATTCATTAGCTTTTCACAGTTAGTCTCTTTCCATAGCACAGTCGTGGTTGGTTAATGTTGGACAGAGTCACAACTTATCCTACTTTTAATTTTTAATTCTGATGTGGGAGTCCAGGCAATTCTAATCAATTTAAAAACTCTGAGGATATTCAAGTTCATTGATGGAAATGAATCATTTCTTCACACTAGTGGTATATAGGCTAAGGTTTTTGATAGAGTCAACATGAAACATTCAATGACACGGGTGGGATATGAACCATGGATCTCCTGGTTTCTTTCCAGTCGCTCTTAACCATTGAGCTACCAAGGCCAACGTGCCGTCCTGACATTAAATTCTCCAATTGACTCATATATTTCCCCGGTAAACCACTAGGGGCTCTCGTATCTGAGATACACCGTTTGTGACGAATTACTATCGCAAGTAGTTGAGTCCCAGGCTTGATCATTAAACTCATTATTTAAGTTAATTGGTAGAAATTAATCATTTTTACACTGAAACAGGAACTTTTGGACCTTGGATCAATTATTCAATTATTTATGTGATATATTTAATAATTATATATACATTTGAGAACTGTAAAAGCGATATTTGGCTATGTTTGTGAAAGTGAAATTGTATATTTTGATGTAGAACATTGTAACATGAACCTGGGCAGATATACGTAGAGAAACACTACAGTCCCGGGCGACAGTCCAGAAGGGGTGGATGTTAGACAATAGAGTGAAATGCTAGCTATTTTGCTATTTTTCTGTTAGTTTTTCTCTGTGACCCCGTACTGAGTATATAAGAGGGTAGAACACCCCATTCAGACCAAATTGCAGTCAAGTATATTGTATTCATTGGTCTGGTGTGCCCGACGGCTTATTTTTTCACGACATTTCGCGTCAAGTTCCAATAGCAGTTGTATTGTAAAATCTCCGCCAGTAAAAGTGCAGTTATTTGAAGGTGCCCGAGTGCCACACAAGTGTAAGAACATTTGAAGCAGTTCAGAAATTATCGGATGTTTGTAGTTGTCTCGACCCTCTTACACCCTGAGAACCCAAGAACCCATGCAGGAGACAGCAGCCAGAGGTAAGGGCGAAGCAGGCAGCGGACGCCGACGTGGAGACCGAGGAAGGAGTCCCGACGTCCAACCCAGGTACGTGCAGCCGCGAGGCGGAAAGTACCGCCGCAACACTAGCCGTGTATAGGCTATGATTTTGAATGGCTAGAGTCAACTTGAAAAATTCAATGCCATTGCCGGGACTTGGACCACGGATCTCCTGGTATCCGTCCAGTCACTCTACCCAGTGAGCTATCATGGTCAACGTTCCGACCTGACATTAAATTCTCCAACTGACTCATATTTCGCGGTAAAACAATAGAGGCTCTCGTATCCGAGATACACCGCTTGTGACGAGTTACTATTGAAGAAATGATAGTGAAGAAATAGTGTTATGTTATAGTTACTGTCCAGCAGCGCAAAGAAGGTGCCAGAAAGGTATGTGCTGCCTTTCACAGTGGGACGAGGACATCGAATGTGTGTGGCAGAGAAAGCATCCTACACAAGGAGCAGAACCGTTAAAAACATGCGTCTTAATTACTCTGTACACTCAAACTGAGAAGGTTGATTCACAAAAGTAGAAGCCATCAGAATGTTTCTGAATTGTGTGTAACTGTACTGACATTTGGTGTCATATCTCGTAGGGGAGGGTATCCCTCCCCATCAGCTGCCGTGGTGCAGGCGCTACGGACCCCTAGCGTTACTAGAGGAGCCTCGGGCCGAACATTCGAACTTCTCCCTGAAAGGGAGTAGTCCGGATTGGATTGCACTCGAGGGGCAGAGGTTCCCGATACCCGTGGGATATCGGGTACATCTACGGATGGGGTTGAGGGAAGTCATAGATTCCCGTGTACTAACCAGCATAGCTAGTAGAAGGTGTGCTAGATCACCAGACCGCCCCACCGAGGTCTTATCGGTAGCCTTCCCCGTTGGGGCTGGCGCGCGTAAGTGGCGTATCCACATCCATCCCGTCTTGAGTCAATAGGACCAGATGGGGTGGAGGCTTAGTTTCTAGGTCGTGCCCTATGGGAAGCCCCACGGAGGAGGTAGGGCGCCCATTCGGGAAAGTTCGGTAACTCCCTGGCGGTCCGTGTGGGGGTCAGTGTTCACTTTGTGTGTATTGCCCTGGTAGATACCCCCGAGTTTATATATTATGGAGTGTCATAAATCTGTCCAGGGAGGGTGTGGGAACCTTCGCCAAACTCCCTTCGTCTCAGGACTGGCAGACTTACTCTCCTGTGGAGGATAGTATAGATATTTAAAGTGTGAAGAAATAATTAATTTCCATCACTTAACTTAAATAATAAGAGTTAAATGATGAAGCCTGGGACTCAAGTACTTGCAATAGTAAGTCGTCACCAACGGTGTATCTGGGATGTGAGAGCCCCTTGTGGTTTACCGGGGAAATATACGAGTCAAATGGAGAATTTAATGTCATGACAAGTTGGCCATGATAGCCCAATGGGTTGGAGCAATTGAGCGTAAACGAGTAGAACCTTGGTTCATATCCCGGCCAGGCATTGAATTCTTCAGGTTGACTCTATCCACTCTGTGGGATAGTTGACAATGTCATCCTGGTTTATAACTGTGTCAACTGATTTGTACGAAAACAACTCCCCCGGAAGAAAATTCTGTATCGTCGCATTGAGATCATCAATATATGTGCTTTTGGCGCCGATATTGCTCGCTCACTCAGCCAGGTTAATGTACTGTTACGTTACGTCCGGAGAAAGAGGCTGAATAAGCTTCACTTTCGAGTTTCTGAAGTGACAGAAATCTGGTGATCTCATCCCGTTTTCATAACAAAGGATAAACGTTATTTAATAAAATATGGTAAATGAAATATCTTTGAAGGCTTTGGCAAGCAGTGGAATACCTTTCGCCTTTGTAATGCTTTTGGTTGTCGAAAATAAAAGACGGTGCATGTGTTACGTAAAAGTTTGTGTGAAATTTTATATGTACTAATAACCCAATCCATGTATACATATATAACCACATTGCCTGTAATAAGTAAGAGATTTGCGTACCTATTGCATTCCACTAAAGGAGCAGTACTTGTTTTGAGGTCCTATGAAAACACTCACAGTTTATGTCAAATACATTTTGTTGAGTTAAGTATTTTTGAAGTTTTATGTCTGATTAATACTTATCACGTTTATCGACGAACCGGATTCTATTCTTATAGCTGTGCTGAAGTTACATTGTGTTACCACAATTACATTAGCTACCACTAATTCTATATAATTATTTATGCAGAAACACTCAGCAATAATCACGGCCTCCTGGATCCTCCCTTTATCTTGATTACATATAGCAAATGCGTAATGCAGTTGTTTCTGCAAATGTTTGATATGGAAACCTTTATGTTATTTCAAGCTTCCGTTTAGAGAGTTATATGGTTGTGTAGGATTATTTTGAGGAAGCACCTAAGTATCCTGGAAAGAAAACGATCTGTATATCGCGCCAGAATTCTTTGACCAAACGTAAAAATGTGAGTACAAACAAATACCTATAGTAAATCACTAGTAACTGGTAGAATTTAATGTATTAGTTTACATTTTAACTTAATAAAATGTCTTGTATTTTAAATATGATTAGCAGAGCAACTAAGAGTGCACTGCCTTTAGTTATAAAGTAATTGACGAGAGAGTTGCTCACATTTAATTAAGTTGTTCCCTCTTGTAGTTTTGCAGAGAAAATGTTGTAACACTGGGAAATATGTTTTTTGTAGATACTTGTTCTGTGTAATTTAACCCACCAAATCTTTCGATATCAATAGAACGAATGTAAGTTATTGAGTTGTTGGAGAAATGCGCAAAATGTTTCAAGATTCTGTTATAAAGGTTAAGGGTAGGCATCTGTGAAAAATGTTAAAATCCAGAGTTTACATCAGAACTGCTTGAAATGTTGTCATTCGGTGGGGTGTAGGGAATCTAGTTAAGCTTTTAAAATTTATCTTTCTATTTGAAATAGTTATTTCAAAAAAAAATATTCAGTGCTTTTTATAATATGATTTTTGCATGTTATATAGAAGGTCCCAGATCATACAGTTTTTCTTTTAGAAATATTAGATTAAGGTTTCTCTGTACATCAGTTATAAAAGTTGCTATGCTTTTAAAGTGTGTGTCAAGTATTTTTGGACAAAAAAGTTTTATATGTGAATATATTAAATTTGTCTTCATTTTTTTTTTTTTGCAATTTTGAGATTTAAAAATCAATAATAAATAAACTATTTAATTTAAATAAACATAAATACCAAATGTCATTAAACATTTATTTAGGAATATGTATGCAAAGTTTAATACAAATTCGTTGATACAAATTTAATACAAATTGCAGTCCAAATAGCATCCTCAGAAATAACATAGACCACACCAAACTTTGCAACATTAGGACTTTATCAATTATATGGTTTGGTTTTTATTCCTTACTAGAAATACATCTAGCCAAATCTTTCCCAAAATTTTAAAGTTATGGTTTTAATATCTAGTGTATCATTGCCATAGGACCTAAAACTTGTACGAGATGGTTTAAGACTGTTGAAAGATAAGCTATCAGTTTCACTGTAGAGACAGAGAAAAACAGATACCTTACCTTTTCTGAATATTAAAATAATGAGAAATTACTTTGTGTCACAAATCATTAAGTTTTTATCTTGATATTTAAAGATTTTTATATGATAAATTTGAAAACAGGTAGGCTTTAAAAACAAAAAAGGAGTAGGTAATTGTTAAGCTATATCAATGTTGTATCTTTTATATTTCAGATTTTCTACAAAGCCACACTTAGTAATGCACAAGTGCATACATACGGGAATCAGAAATTTCACATGTGACCAGTGTGGTAAAAGCTTCATTCAGAAGGGTAATCTGGATTCTCATCTCCTTACTCATTCATCAGACAAACCACATTCTTGCCCAATCTGCAACAAAGTGTAAGATCTTTACTTAAGATGTTTTGAAAATATTATTAATTTATATTACAATAAAGTATAAAAATTTATGACTAACTTCACTTAGTAGTTCTTAGTTGGCATACCATTTTATTTAGGAGCTGTTCAATAAAGAATGATCATAATTTTTTTGACAACGTACCTTTACTTATCCTCATAATTTTGATAGTCTTTGTCATAATAGTCTCCCTTGGATGTGATGCACTTGTCCCAGTGTTTCTGCCAGTCTGCAAAGACATGCTGGAAACCATATTTTGAGTGGTCCTTCAAAATAGCTTCCACAGCCTTCAGTATTACTTATGAAGATGGATAATGCGTCTCACAAAGGTCTTTCTTCGCATTAAGGAATAGGAAAAAGCCACACAGAGCTAAACCCAGAATAGAGGGACACACTTCACGTTGATTTTTGCAAGATATCCAGGAACATTGGCAATGACTGGTCCCGTAGCTCAGTCAGTAGAGCACCTGCCTGTCATGCGAGGAGTCCTGGGTTCGATTCCCAGCTGGGGGTGGGGATTTTGCTCCAATCAGGCGATTCCCAATCTTCCGCAGAGTCTGGAAGTATGAATGAGAGTGCAAATTCTTTGTGATCTGACAATTAAAAAATCCAACGAATACGAGTTAACACCTTCGATATGTTCCAAAGGACAACGGCTACCAGTATGACCATTGCTATCGGCGAGGTATAAATGAACAAATAAAAAGATGTACTCCTACATCATTCTCTCCCCCTTCTGTCTTTCTGGATAGTGCATTAAAATGTTCTGAGTGAGTGAGTGAGTGTGTAGTGTTTTAGGGCCCGTCGACAACGAGGTCGTTTGGGCCTAAAATGTTCTGTAATAGAATGCACTTAATTGATTCTTGAAGTACTTTTGGTGTAGCCCATTTTACATGCACTTTCAATTGCTTTCTTGCAAAGAAAATTTATGTAGTTATTAATTCAAGATATGTGATGGGTGTCAGCAAACCAGAATTGATTCTACGTAACCCTGGCAATCATTATTTGGTGTCAGGAGTGGGATCATAAATTTTTCCGCCGTCTTCCTCCTTTTCCTGTAGCCTGATGAGCTCATTTTTCACCAAAAATGGACACAAGCAGTCACTGTGTTCTCCAATCTAGCTTTTGATGTGACCACTAAAGTGCAATTGGTATAATGAGAAAGCTGTTCTGGAGTGCTGGCAAGACCACTTGCTATAACCTCCAATTATTGCTTCAAATCTCTGTTTCATATAACCTTGCCCTGCTGATATGTATCACTCCGCGTGCAAATACCTACCCCCTCACCCTAATTGACTAATGCTTTCATGCCATAGGCCATAGTCGGTGCCTTCCCAACACATTTAAATCTGCAGTAAATGTCATAATAATTGCAAAATCAATCTCTACAGACTAGATCTGCTGAAATTTGGTAAATCAGCATCCTCATTTACAGCACACGAAACTTTATTTATGGGAGTTTGTTTCTAAAGAAAAAACTATGCACATGGCGACGCACAACACTTTTCACGAATCACATTCTCCTAGCACGCGGTTATGTTTATTCCTGATTTTGCCTGAAGTGATAAGTTTTCCTGTTGTCTCAACTTAACCTTGTGATGTTCTTATGGATCTAACAGTCACACCTGTAAGTTCAGAGCACAGCTGTTCCACTTCTCTCACTCACAAAGACAGATTCCTCTCTGTGAGTGCACTAAACACATGTACCACAGTTTTTCTTTTTGCCGCTTTGTAAAGGTTTACCCTTGCGATGCTTCAGCGAAAAACTGGCGGTAGACTCTGCCATTATACATATAATAAGTACACACGCAATAAACTATCAGTAAAATAATTTAGCTCTCGTACTCGACATAAGACACCTTCGAGTGGCAATATGTGACAAATCCAGTTCAAAACAAGTTCAGTGATAAACATCATATAAACAAATGTCACCACTATCGCTAAAGCACGTGTTATCTTCTCATATGAAAAACGGGCTTGAAAGCAAAGGAACCTCCTCCTTCGTTTATGAATTAACATGCATTTCAGATAAATCAACCCTGTAGTGCAATATATTTAGTGCAAACAGTTATAAAATATAAATTTGACAATTCTCACAAACACATAAGTGAATCGAGAAGATATTGGCACATTGCTTCACTCATACTGTAGACATGTTTCAAGAGCTTTTGCTCTTATCATCAGCTGGTACTCGATTAGTGCAAATTGAAATTGTAGTGGTTTCCTCTTTCTCCGTATCGTCAATAGAAGGTGTGATGTACTTGTCAAAGATGTTCGGTGGTAGAGTTTCAAAATTCATGACTCTGTGATGATTTTTGTGTCAATATCTTCTCGATTCACTTTTGTGCTAATTTGTGCTTCACTGTCCCTACGCTTCTTTCAAGTTTATACTTTGACAATTCCCTTCCAACATATAAAGATATATCACCATGTTAAATAACGGACTAATTTTTACTGCACACCAGTCTGTACCACAACAGCGGCCAATGAGAGGTGATTAGGTCATGTGACCGTTAAGAGATGCATGTAAAATGAAACATCATACAACATTTTAGTTCGCAATATCCCGGAAATTAAAAAGGGAATGTATACTAAAGAACACATCATTAGCAAAATGGAAATCAATTTTGCAGATTAAGATGTTATTTGTTCGTAACTAACCAATATTTTATTCACATGCATTAAACAGCAGATGAGGATATACAGCTCAAAAAGTGTAGATCACATATATTACCAATAACTTTTTGTGTCAAGCTATTTCTTGGATATCCAATATTAATGGTTCAGTTTATGAAATACTTTGTCCTTTTAAAGTCCTGTCAGTGTTCAGTTATTTCTTGTTAGTGCATGGAAAGAGTAATATAGCATCTAGTTCTAGCATTTATAACTATAATAAATGTATAAGGAAGCTAGCTAATTCTTTAAAGGTTTAATTTGATTAAAATGAAGTAGATAGAAAAATAAGATTTTGTAAAACATTGTTTGAATACTTTGTTTTAGATTTAAGACACCGCTACAACTAAGGAAACATCAAGCAGTTCACACAGGAGCCAAACCTCATCTATGTGATGTTTGTGGTAGGCAGTTCCGAGAAAGAAGAACACTGAAGGAGCACCATCGTATCCACACAGGTGCTATGCCCTTCATGTGCGAATTCTGTGGCAAGAGTTTAAGATTCAGGGGAGATCTAATGGTATGAGTCGTAATTCTTTAGTGCATTTCTAGAATTTTTATAATATTACATAGTAATAGTAAACTTCACAGTGTACTACTATTTTCAGTTTGTTTAATTACAAAAGTATTATTCAACTCACGTGTGAATTAACAAGATATAATTTAATGCACTATTCAAAGAGGTAGTGATGTGAAAATGTTTTAAATTTAAATAGTAATTATTTATGAGAATTCTGTAATAAAATTCCAAACTTACTGATAAAGTGACTCAGTCAATCAAGATCAATAATGGATATACAAGGATGGTTCAATGAAGTACCTGTTCTAGGAATTAAGATTTTGGTTAGTTCCATAATTTTATTACTTTGCTGTTATGGTTGGATACACCTGACAGATCTCTGACAAAATTCAGAAATTTGAAGATTTTACTCATCTATCATACAAAAAATAAAATATTGCATTACCTCTAGACTCCGGATTCTGAAGCAGTTGGAAAAAATTTTTCAATGGGATTTTCTTATATATGATGATGGATCTTCCTGCTGAAGAAACCAACAAGAGTCACTCATTATGGAGGGATCCCATCTACCTTGATATCTATGTTTTGTGGTATATCTTGGTGAAAAAGCTCTAACTGCACCCAAATTCTTAGGAAAGAAGTCTTAAGCGTGAATGTAGAAAATGTTGAGACACTTGTCGCACTATGACACAAGGCAGTGGATGGATGTGTCATAAAAGTCCCAGGGCTGTGATGTGAGCCAGTTCCACACATACAGCTGGACGTCATCATCCGAGGTGAATCGTTTGCCCCTCAGAGCCTTTATAAGGGGACCGATAATGGTATAATCACAGGGAGGGTGACCAAGAACCTCCCCCTCCCATTTGAATTTCTGCAGGAGTGCCGCAACTGTGTTTGGCCATATGAGGTTTTGCACTGTCATGGAGCAGAATGATCCAATGGGTGAGATTGCCTGGTCGTTTTGATTTAATCACTTGGCGAAGGTTGTTCAAGGATTGCGAGTAACGCTGGGCATTTAATGTTGCCCGTGCTGCAGGAATTGTATCAGAAGGTGGCCATCTTAGTCAAAGAGGAACGTCAGCATAACCTTTCCTGCACTTATGTGGATGGCCTTTTTTTTCGGTGGCGGTGACCCTGGATTCTTCCACTGGAGACTTTTTCGTTTTGATTCTGCTTCGAACTGATGACACCATGACTCATCTCCAGCCACCGCTTGTGCCAGGAACTTAATCCCTTCCCTAGCATAGCGCTGCAGATGACCAAGACATTCGACATTCTTCCTAGTGAATTTGAAGACTGTGGGGCACCCATTGGGCACTCAGTTTGCGCAAGAGCAGTCGTTCCTTCATTATGGTGTAAACACTTATGACACTCAGTCAGATCTTGGCAGCTATGGCTTCCACTGTTATTTGGCGGTCCGGGTTAGTGAGTGCATCAACAGGCTGGACGATGTCATCGGTAATGCAATGTGGTGCTCCAGACCATGCATCATCGGCTATCGACACCCATCCTCCCCTGAAGCGCTTGTGCAATGCCTTGACCCTTGCAACGGACGTGCGGTGTTTGCCGTACACCTGTGGCATTCGTTGATGAATGTCCATTCCCCCTATTCCTTCCACTCTCAGAAAACGAGCATCTCTTTGCTCTTCTTCTGATGCCTTCATTTCAGTGTTTGCAATGCGACTGGCAGCGTTGGACAATTGATGCATGCTGCTGCTAGCTCTGTTTAGTCAAGTGACATACACGCGGGCCCTCTAGAGACGCGCTGTGAACTTCCAAGCTCTGGTCGGAACAACTTCCTTACACACGCCACTATATTACCATCCTGTCACCAGTTTTTGCATACCAGACTCCGGCTCTTTTCATTTTTAACGTACTTATATGCTTCATAGCACGTAAAACACCGCCACATGAAAGTTAATAACTTTTAGCTCATTTGAATTACTGCATTATAGTTGTCACATCCAACAATAGAATTGTCAACAGTGTAACATTTCACGATGGCACTGAATACATAGTTATGACAAGAGGAGTGAGAAGGTATTGCATGGCTAGGAATAGGAGTATAAATATGCAGCTTAAGGAAAGGTATCCCACGAGAGCAATGTCCTGTATGTGATGAAAATGAAGATCTTGAATATATATATATAACCTATTCCTCCATTTCATCTCTATTATCAAGTTCACATTTCTCATCTGGTGATCTCTTTCAGGGTGAAAGTGTAGGCGGGTGTCTCAGCTCTGCATGGCAGGATGATTTGCTCCTGTTAGAACTTCCTTCTCTGGTAGGATGGTCTCCAAAACCAGTCTGGTGAGGCCTTTTCTGGACCACAGTAGGATGGGATGCTGGTTGCACTGGCCTGCCGGGGAGTTTCCAACTGATAAAGTGTAGGGACCCTGCACTGTCGTAGCTCCATGGGATGGCTGTGCTCTGTCTCCTCTTACCTTGTCCCTCCCCTTGGGGTGCCCCCTTGGGGCATAGGTACAATAGACCAAGTTTTGACTTCCATGGCAAATCACCTCCATAGCATAGTTCAGCCTAGTTCAGCAATAAGGAATTAATTTAACTAATAATTATGGGTGTGACTGCTAAACAGCCAGTACGGAATGCCAGTCATATTCATTGTATATAACTTGGCCTTTTCAAAAATTGCATATGCTGAAAAGTAAAATTAAAATGCTGAGTCATTAAATTTAAGCAGTCAGTGTTGTTAACCCTTATATCTAACTAGTTTAAAAGGTATAATAACTTTTTTCATTTGGAATACGTAACTATGAAATTCAATTTTTTCAGACTCATAGACGGCAGCATACTGGAGAACGACCTTACTCATGTCTGGAGTGTCAGCATCATTTTACCAATTGGCCAAATTATAACAAGCATATGAAGAGAAGACATGGCATCAATACAAGTCATCAGCCTGATCCAAACGAACTGGCTGTGGCAGCAGCTGCAGCAGCGGAAATGGCAGCAGCTGCAGCAGGAGTTAGTGTTGATAGCCTACAACAGTTGCCGACTATGATAACTGTCGGCAACATGAACACACATAGCAGCAACATGTACAACCATCAGAGCCAGAACACAACACATCCCAATGCCATTGTGGATCAGCAGCATCAGCAGCAGCATCCACAACAGCTACAGCAGCCGCCACCTCAGCAACAGCAGCAACATCATTAGCAACAGCAATAACAGAGAAGTGGTATCAACATGCAATTTTATAACCCTGCCCCAATATACACTCCTGGGACACTGCCGCCCATTACAATGTTGGGCTTTTATAATCTCCCACAGCTGCAGCAAACTGTGGAGCTCACTATGCTGGACATGTTACACACTGTACAGCAGAGATAAAACTGAATCTCATGCAATATATGGCAGTTTAGCTTTACATGGGTTTTTAAGTAGCCAATTTGATCCTAAGTTTTGAAAAAAAAACTTGATGTTGAATTTCGATGCGTTTTGCTGGAAATACCTCCGTGAGTTGCATTGTGAAAAGCAGTTTTATACAGACCTATACTATAGAAATTTCTCTAATTAAAAACCCTTGCAAAGTTTAAAATCTCAAAATGCTGTTCACTGTCATTTTTAGTACCTGTGGGAGGAAGTTGTTGGAGAATATTTTAATTTATTTGTACAGTTTAATTTGCTTAATCTAACGTATTTCCCATTTCATATTTCAGAGTTACAGCATAGAGCATATAAAAGATTTTATATATCCAATTTTAATGAGTCTTAACATATACGCATAAGCAAGTTATCATGCTCAACCCTATGGTTGTTTATAGAATGGACCTCCATCTTTTGTTTTCTTGTTTTCCGTGACTACCCTGGTCTATTTCTCCCTAACTCGGATAAATTTTCACATCAGCATCATGTGCAGTATCTTTTTTTAAAGCAATAGAATGTAATAAAGTAATTTCAACTCACTCTGGTAATTCGTAGCTTGCCGCTGTGTGACCCGAGGGTTAACATTTGATCTCAGCATAATGTAAGCAGGGGCAGCTCTGGGGATAGTGTCTCCATGTCATGGTGTCTTAAAAAAGGGAAGAAATACAGTTTAACCTGCTACAGTTGAAAGACACGAACGTATATAGCCGTTTTGTAGTTTATAACTTAATTATAACTAGACCGCGGACAAAATGCTGTTGGAGGCGTGGCTTACCAACACTGGAGTCTTCTAGCTTTCCCCCTCTACTGTCATTTTAGATTGCCTCTACTTCCATCGTGCGGGCTCCACTGGTCATGTTTCATTCGCTGTTACATTCACTCTTTGCATTTTCTGCCGAATCACTGCGTTGTTCCTCAGGGTTTAAAGAAACTATGATTCGATTTATTTGTTGATCGATTGTGAGGTCATGTCCGAGGTAATTATTTTCTATTAACTTTGAAAAGCAAAACAGTATTAAAGTCACTCGTTTCTTGTGGTTTGTGCTCAGTCGCATGCAGGAAGGGTGAGGTGGGAGTCACATGCTGCTTGGATGGCGAGAAGGAGAGGAGGTTCTCCTCGGGCTTGCGCACTGCGACCACAGTTTGTTTGCAGTCTACCTGTAGTTTGAATTTCAGTGTCACAGCTGCGAAATTCTCTTACGTATAATTTTATGCAAGCATTAAATATTACGTTATTTTGTGATTAGGCAGCACAGGAACCACTGTTGTGTGAACCTCAAAAGTTATTGTGACGCCAGGTAGGCCATTATTATTATTATTATTATTATTATTATTATTATTATTATTATTACTATTATTATTACTATTATTATTACTATTATTATTATTACTATTATTATTACTATTATTACTATTATTATTACTATTATTATTATTATTATTATTATTATTATTATTATTATTATTATTATTATTATTATTATTATTATTATTATTATTATTATTATTATTATTATTATTATTATTATTATTATTATTATTATTATTATTATTATTATTATTATTATTATTATTATTATTATTATTATTATTATTATTATTATTATTATTATTATTATTATTATTATTATTATTATTATTATTATTATTATTATTATTATTATTATTATTATTATTATTATTATTATTATTATTATTATTATTATTATTATTATTATTATTATTATTATTATTATTATTATTATTATTACTATTATTACTATTACTATTATTACTATTATTATTATTACTATTATTACTATTATTATTATTACTATTATTATTATTATTATTATTATTATTATTATTATTATTATTATTATTATTATTATTATTATTATTATTATTATTATTATTATTATTATTATTATTATTATTATTATTATTATTATTATTATTATTATTATTATTATTATTATTATTATTATTATTATTATTATTATTATTATTATTATTATTATTATTATTATTATTATTATTATTATTATTATTATTATTATTATTATTATTATTATTATTATTATTATTATTATTATTATTATTATTATTATTATTATTATTATTATTATTATTATTATTATTATTATTATTATTATTATTATTATTATTATTATTATTATTATTATTATTATTATTATTATTATTATTATTATTATTATTATTCCACGCATCAAACTTTTCTTATAAAAAAGGAGCGAATAAACTCAGTGTACACATAGAAACAAATACATAAATGGAATGTGTATCTGATAATTACCTGCAAATTGGTTTTGCTGGTACTTGCTACTACCGCCTCAAATACATCCCCATGCCAATTAGGAATTTTCTATGACGGTACAGCGTCGCCCTTTAATTTTCTTTTCAGCGGCAGAAGTAACAGCTTGGTTTTTAAATCCTGTTCATAGTTTTCGGGCAGGAAGTGATCGGAACAAATTCTTGCATTATCCAGATTAACCGGATCAGCCCTGTTACAGCGTAAAACCCACTTGCGCTGTAGTTCTCGATTTTTAGGCAAACAATGGAAAATCACATTCGTAGTTTTATACGAAGCATGTTTGCATTCAGCAACAGCGCTATGGTGTTCAGAATGTTACGACAAAAAACACAGCCAATAAATGCAATAGCTCATAAGCAACTGCATCTCGTTTATTTCATCAGAAGGATTGTGGAATTTGCATGCATTAGCGCCTTATCTTATCTTATAATGTGCAATCACAATATTGCATTACGTATATTCACGTGTAAGCGCTCTTGCGTTGTATTCTCAGTGACGTCACGCCCCTCAGTCAGCAGTGACAGTGTTTTGCGCGGGAAGGCAGGAATGGCCTGCCCTGGGAGTCACATGATGCTTGGATGGCGAGAAGGAGAGAAGGCTCTTCTCGGGCATGCGCACTGCCACCATAGTTTGTTTGCAGTCTACCTCTAGTTTGAATTTCAGTGTCGCAGCTGCGAAATTCTCTTACGTATAATTTTATGCAAGCATTAAATATTACATTATTTTGTGATTAGGCAGCACAGGAACCACTGTTGTGTGAACCTCAAAAGTTATTGTGACGCACCCACCACGAAAACAAAATCATTGCTCCTTGCTCTTTACAAATGACCTTAGCCTCGCTGTCAGGTAATGGGGTAAAGGGCAGTTGTAAAAAAGTTGATAATGACTTGGACAGTACCAAGGTTGCTCCTTTTGCTATAATCTTAATTGTACAGTACTTTCAACCAGTTACTGTAAAATAAACAGCTTCCTTTGGTGCAACAGTGTCATAGCAACAAATGAGAAGTAAAGATAATTTCTGATATCTGTTTACTGTTGAACAACAGTTTTGGTTTTTGGTTCTCAGTTTCTTTTACCCAATGATGGAGCAAAGGAAATGGAAATGGCATGTGCTTCATTTGAAAGTATAATTCATACAAGAGGTAACCCTTTGACAGATATGAATGTCATATGACGACCAAGTTACTGTTGCTGCAGAACCGATATTTGCGCGTATAGACATCCTATGCATACATGCATTTAAAGTTTATTGAACCCCAATGATTTTTCTGTTTTTCAATAAGTTTAAATTAGTTCTATAAGAGATGAAAACTAACCATGTACTAACCTCTTTGCTCAATAATATGTAGGTGCATCTATATTGCTGAAAACACTGGGCAACAAAAAATAATTTTTAATTGTTTCGAGCACTTCCTGAGGCAATTTCTACTAATTTTGGGTTGAGAAAAACAAATATGACAATGGAAAATTTTTATTAGGTCTAGTTTATATGATATACACAAGGTGGAAGAATTACATATTAATGTATTGAGAGAAAGAGATACATTTTAATTACATGCTAACAACAATGAAAGATCATTTGATTTTTTTAACTTGTAATTACATGCTAAGAGTTCTAAATTGCTGGAAAAATACTTCACAGATAGTCGTGTCTGAAGAGAATCATGTGGTGGCCTATTGACTTTGTAATCTTTTAGCTTGCCTCTTGTGATGGAGTTCCGCAGAATCCCTATACAAAGACCAATAGTACTTCATTCCAACGGCCCTGATATCTTTGTTCCATAACAGAAATATCCTGATGGAATCTCTCCCCATGTTCATCACTAAACAGCTCCACAACTATGAGGGAAAAAGTCTAGGTGCGAGTGGAGAAAATGGATCTTAAGGGACATGTTGCATCCAAGGTTATGGTACTTTTACAGTAGCACTGTCCCCACAAGCTTGTAGTTGTCATCCTTTTTGTTGCCTAAAAATCCATGAACAACACCCTTGAAGGCTTCCCAAGCTTCCTGTTCTTTCCCCTCCAAAATTTGGTCAAGTGCAGGATCATTTACAAGTTATCTTATTTGTGGTCCGACAAAAATGCCTTCCATAACTTTTGCATCACTTAATTTCCAAAATTTCTCTCTGATTGTGTTTTGTTATTTGACAGGTGTGCCAACTCCCAAAAAAATTCTTTCAAATTTAAAATCTGTACTCTAAAAATGAAATGTCTCTTTATCTTCTAAACAAGAGCTAATCTATCATTTTATGATTTTTTTAATTCAGCTGATGGAAATGCATTTAAATTCACCCTTTTTAAGCCCGAAACATTTTCATTGTTGACAAGTGATTTGTATGTATTGACATTATTAATTAACTTCTCTAGAATTTTAATAAAACTAATGCTTTAAAAAAAAACAATAGAATCGAAAAGAATCAATTTTTGGACCAGATCAAAGTAAATCTTTAAATTTTAAAACAAGCTATAAAATTAAGTAAAACGAGCAAAAAGCCCACCTCATACCTTCATCATTTTTATGAATTTTTGGTAAACAATATCTTTTTGGTAAAACTGGTTTGCCATAGCCCATCATTCTTGGTCAAAGAATCTTAATATTTCCAAAGACGTCAAACCTTTGGTAGTGTCAAGAAAGTATTGTGAACTAACAGTTTGGGAAAATATACACATTTTGAAGAATAAAAAGAGAATTATGAACATTCGGGATGATTTTCCGGGTCGCGAAGCTTCCAGAAACAGCGATCTTCCTACATAGGGGCCACAGAGGATGAATCAGTTCAGTTCTTGGCGAGCAGCCGTGAAGAGCGCCATGCTAGCGAGCTGACTGGAAGACTGCGTGCGTGTATCAGAGGAGTTGTACGTAATTGCGAGTGTGGAATGGACCTGTGGCAGACGAACTGGTGGATTGTAATTGTGTGCCCTACGTATTTATATGTAATCGGCAAGTGTCCAAACGGTAATTCGGTGGAAATAAAGAACATTTTGAGTTTGTGCAACCCAACTTTTAACTTCACGAACCCGCAAAGTCACAATATAAACGTAGGCAAGTTCTGGCAGACTCCAAAGTGTTTAGCAGCAGATTCATTATAGTCAGAGTGGTATCTGAAACAGGCCTCAATCCAGAAGCACAGACTATATTTCAGGTTATCATGTGAAAATTACTGGCGATAACTTTGTGTGGTTATTACTTAGAAAAGTGCACCGATTTGTTCACTCATTTGTTCACTTCTTCCATCATTATGCTTGACAATAAACCATTTTACAGTGCAAAGTGGAAAGAAATCCTTCCAGCTATAATACAAAAGACATCGTGTTACGGTGGTTTAAAAGTGTTGCATGTGATAAGGGAATAAAAACGAAAAAAGCACAATAGGATATCTATGTTCTGTATATAATGGCAGCTAAAAATTGCCACACTGTAGCTTTAATGCCATCCTACAACATGGGGAAAAGTCAAAAGAATTATTTGAGGGCGCAGCGTTATAGAAGGTACACCTCTTTCCGATATACACAACCTTCTTAAGATGTTTTCTAGTAGGTTACAATTTGGAATTGAAAATGATAAGGATTATTTTAAACGTGCTTATGCAGATTATTGTAATAATGATGAGTTGATAGAATCCTGGAGGCGACCTTGCCCTTGACATTGTCTTTGACTGCATACTTTCCCGATGTCCCCTTTCGCACATGAAAAGAAATGCAACAGTGGTTACGCGCTCTGCAAAGACAAAACAATGTCACCATGCTGTGTAAAAAGAGAGGACACCACGCCATTCCCCACAAAAATATAAGACAGTGCGCCCTCGTTAGAACCTTTGTGAATTATCTGACTATTGAACGTTGCTTCAAGCGATACCGGCACCATATGATGATTTTTATAATCACAGAGAAAATGTTAAAAACAAGAGATCAGCAACTTAACAGTTGAAAACGATGTAAAATAATTGACAAGTGAAACGAAAATAAAAGATATATCGGAAATGCGAAATTTCACACATGATTGATTCTTATCAAGCAATTTTTCAATGGTAAGCTACTTCCTACGGTCTAAAGTTTAAACTTTATCTCAGATTGTGAAATTCATAGGCTTTATGCAAGAGTTTTAAGATTTACATTTTATTCCTCTGGAAAATGTAAGTGCAGCCATTCTAGGGAAACTGAAAAACATACGGCATTATCAATAAAAGGTATTTTGTATTCCTTAAAATGTCCTGTCGCATCCTGGGAAGACTCGGAAAAAATGGCAAAAGTAAATCAAAGTGTTCGAGTACATTTAAAACAGTTTGCCTGGATAGGAAAAGAAAAGTAATTGACGGATGGCAAAATATCGTTTTGAATAGTAATGTATTAGAAAGCTGTTAAACTAACAAGGAAGTCCTACATTGTGTTCCAGTTAAGCCATACTACTTTACTGAAATATCTTCCTTTGTCATTTAGAAATAGATTCAAGTGGTATTGTCAGTTTCACATACCAGATATTTATGCTACTCTAGTAGCAGCTGAGGTGAAAAGAAGTTTTATCGTACACTTGACTGCCCATACATATTCTCTTCCAGCTTACGATGCATCTCCGTTTGACAATTTAAATAAACACAGTCTTAACCACTTTAACTGCAAACTATACTGTACTTACCTCAACGTTAAAACATGTTTTTCTCGTTTCATGTGTAAATTATTCTTAACTTGTGCTATGTTTTACAAATATCTTCGCGTGCAGCTGCTGACCAATGGGACTCGGAAAGTACATTTTCGCATTTTTTTCGTATTTGGAAAGGTAAGAAGGTGTACACTAACTTAGAAATCCCCCGTGGCAGGGATAACTCACCTGGTCATGGAATTCTTCCTAACTACATTCAGTGGTCTTCTGCTCAGCCCCTGATTCATTGTCTGAGCATTACACCTTGTTCTCGATTTTTTTTGTCCATGTCTTACATCATTCTCACTAAATCATTACTTTTACACTTACGTCACAGCCATAACCAGGTATCAGTCAAGACGTGAATTAGACGCAACAAGAGAATTGCACCAAAAATGGTAAGATTTTAGAATTTGGAAACTGGTCACATAAAGGGCAAAGTATAGCGAGTATGGACGTATATGTTACCAAATAATTAGAAGGCGTTCATTTAGATCACCTTAAAAACAAGCTAAAAAACTACTTCAGTAATCAAGCAGAACAATTAGACATCTTAAAAGCCATAGAACAACTGCAAAGAATTCAAGGAATGGACCCTCATGAACAAAATAACTTCAATTTGCACATATATCCACATATTTTATTAGAGATGTTTCCAAACATAATAAAATATGTTAATCACCCCATTGACCTTTCCGTATGGGAAAAAATCTTCATCAACAAAAATCGCTATAGAGTCATGAATTTTGAAACTCCACCACCGGACATCTTTGACAAGTACATCACGCCATCTATTGACAATACGGAGAAAGAGAAAACCACTACAACTTACTCTAATCGAGTATCAGCTGATGATGGGAGCAAGAGCTCTTGAAACATGTCCTGTGAATAAACAGTGTGAGTGAAGCAATGTGTCAATATCTTCTCGATTCACTTTTGTACTAATTTGTGCTTCCCTGTCCCTACGCTTCTTCCAAGTTTATACTTTGGGATATTTTGTGGACCTGGGTAAGACTGAAAACTAAGACATAAACCCTTAAGCAAGTAGGGAGAGTCAGCGGGCGATGGCCTATAGAGAACATTGAACTTATAGGAATATTTAAAGAAAAATTCCTTAAAGTTGTTAATTATACTTATACATTCATATGTTACAACCAAACAAAGAATTGAATGTAAACTAGAGAACATTGTGAAATTATGTGTTAACACTGTATTATTTGGAAATCTAAAATGTAAAATAAGTGAACACCATACATAATAATGTAATGAAGTATGCGGCAATAATTGCAGGTAAGTGAAGCAAATGCATCCCAAAATCAACACATAATTAATATTTATGTATCCATATTACTTGGCTTTGACATTTTACTCTAGGTGCTCTGAGAAATTAAAATGCATTTGCGATTACTGATAATCTCTGCAAACAGTTATTATACAACACTTACATGATTCCTTAACTACACTTGTTTTGAAAAAGTGAATGTAATGAAAAATTTTAAAAAAGTATATTCTAAATATTTTAAACTTGACTTTGATATTGAATATGTCCATATCTCAAGGCTTCTGTAACACAACATTCACTCAGAATAAGTATATTTCTACAAAGAAGTTAACTCCAAAGTTAGAAGTCTTGCTCGATGAAGAATGATGACACATTTTGGATCACATTGAGGCTCCAGAATATCAACGGAAAGTATTATGAACTTTCGCCTCTGATTCTAAGCAGGAAGAGGGTGACGATACAGCACTTGAGGCTAAGCTGTTCTCCATTCACCTTCATTCCTCTGAATCTGAAGGATCCCAAATACCTGCTCCCTCTCTCTGCTCCTCTAGGGCTGTATACCGTTAACCTCAGAAAGTTTAGTAGCTAAGTAGTGACCAACTCAACCTAGAAAAAATTCCAAGTTTTAATAGGCAACATGTATTATAAAATCCACTAAAATAATACTTAGTGTATAGGTACGTATGTACTTATATTATATATGTATTCCTGTGTTATACAATAAAAGTATATATATCGGCGCAGTCTTAAAGATAAGTTTATAATCACAAAAATAATGAGTTTTTAGGCATCGCTATACATGTAATTTGTAATATACATTAACGCATTAAAATAAAAATGTTGCCTTCAATAATTTTCAGTAACCTTTTAAGTAGAAATAAATGATCCAGTAATATGTAGAAGTTTCCGAGCTTACTGGCCTCGGTCTAGTCCGAAAAACTGAAGTTCCTGATGTTTCGCTCGTAGGTGCGTCGAGCATCCTCAGAGGGCTCGTGTCAAGACCACGGCCAGTAATCCCGGAAACTTCTACAAATTACTGGATAGACGCCGGCCGAAAAAGCTTACGCTGTTACATCAGAAATAAATGCCTTATTGGACTAATTGCGAATTTATAACAAATGATATTCCTACGACATTACGAAAACAAACACTACAGTAGCCAGGTAATGCACAGAAAACTCCCTTTTGACGTATAAAAGTGATAAACTACTTTAAGGATGGATCAAAGGAGATATACCTATTTTGGCCTATCCCCAGAGAATGTGTAATCCCGCAGGTTGTAAGGGAGCAGGTTGTACGAACCACCAAATTGCAGTTTTGATCTGTAGCGGTTAGTACCTCTGACATCTGCTGTCATATCACCTTCCGTCCGACCACACTTCGTACCCTCTCGCTTAACACTCCCTCCGTTGGGCCTTGGGAAAATGTAAGCCTAAATATCTGCTGTAGATTGGAAGTTAAATCATTTGTAATGGTCATTGGGCTACATCTGAACCAACGTTATGGGAGCAAACTTAGTACCACTTTTTTTTTTCTTCTTCAAATTACAACAGACTGCCTTTTATGGCTTTTGCCCTCTCGCCTAGTGACAAAATATATCTTCATTTGAAAATACATTTCAACCAAAAATAAATACGAAGCCACACCTAAAATGAAGTACAATGAGAAGCTTATTTTGATTTAGGTAAATAAAATAACTAATATAACTGATTAGATGTTTGGGAATTAACCATATGAGGTTAAAGTTATAAATAGGCTACTAAAACCGTCGCACGAGTAGTGAAGTTAACTCTTATTTTGCAGCCTTTTACAGTTTGCTACGAACTCGCCTATACTTGATGATTATAGAGGTTTGGGGACTATAGACTATATATGATGGTTATAGATTTTGTGTATTCCAAATAATTTATTTAATTGCCAATAGACAAGAAAAACACAAATAATTTAACTCTCGGACATTAAAAGAATAGTTTACGAAAATAGGTTTATATTGACAGGAGACATAAATTATGGAATTTATTGAAAGGAAAGGTATAATGCAAAAATTTAGTACCATAAAAGCATTAATAAGTTTTTACAAATATGCCTACATGTAATAAAACCGAAATCCAACATCTTCAATTAATTTCTGACTTGGTAAGAATAATTACAATACTTAACTATAAAGGTTGTCCACAGTCATAGTTAAGATGGCTAACGTAAAGCGAAAAAAAAATTATTCTTGTCTACGCAATTGCATGATTTTCGCTACTCATTCATGCACAAAAGTTTCTTCGAAACTCCTATTTTTTTATTTCAGGTTGTGATAGATGTTTACAGAAATAACCATATAACATGTTTTCTCCTGGAAACAATAAAAATAGGAGAACTTCACTAAGCTTAAGCTATTGTAATCTTTAAGCTTTTTTTGAGTTTTCAAATAGGTGGATAGGACGGGAAGGTCCTCTGCGATGGCCAACTTGGTCCCCAGTCTTAGTGCCATTAGAGTTCTTTCTCTGCGGCACAGTAAAAATAGAGTATAGCAAGAACCGCCAACGGCAGTAGAGGGTATGCAACATCGTATTCCTGCGGCGTGTGCGGCAATATCTGTAGAAACACTGCAATCTGTGGAACACCCTCGTGCTACCAGATTCAAAAGTTATATTGATGCAAACGGATGCATCTTCCATACCGGATGTAATGCACAAAAATGAAGTTTCTGAGGGCTGTAGACACTAGAAAATATGTTTAGAAAAGCGGAACCAATGTGTAATCAATAATTTTAGCTCTAGTTGAAATGTTGCTAGATTTAACAGACATGTTACATTTAAAAAAAGCAACTTGGTGTTAGAAGTATTATTTGTTTACCTATATGGATTGTGCATACCTCTCATTTTGTGAGCCCCTGACATAGGTAAATTCCTGGCCAAATTTAATTTTCATATTTTGTTTCATTTCGGAGATATTTGAGATTGTAGATGTAGGTGGGACACTATATATGTCCCAGCGAAATTCCTACCGCCAACAAAAATTGACTAAACTTAATTTTATAAATAAAATAAATACGGAATACTTAGCTACTTATTCCGCAATTGTGGGTGAAGTTTAAGTACAACGCAGTTAAAATAAGATAATAAACTTAGATCATTCTGATAAATATTATATTTGATATATTTTGTGGTGCGTAAATATATAAAGGTGATGGTTTTCCGACGCGCGACACGGGACGTGTCATTCATTGTCCATGAGAGAAACAGGGAAACTCCAGTTTTACTCCGCTAAATTCCAACGACTGCCCTTGAGATTTATTTATGGTCATTGAAAGGACAAACGTGCGAGAAATTTTAGACGTACGTTCACGAATTCACAAACACAAATTATAGAAAGAAGATATCCAAATATTCCCCAATATATGAAAATTGTTGTGGTCAAATATTTATAGTCTTATAATGTATTCAGAAATTAATTTTTTGCCTAATCTTCGAAAGGCATATGTCATGCTACATAAACAAATGTCACTCTTGATAACAAACGATAAATACTGTTTAATAAAATATGTTAAGTGAAATATCTTTGAAGATTTTGGCAAGGAGTGGAATATGTTTCCACTTTGTAATGCTTCTGTTTGTCAAAATAAAACAACGTGTATACGCTCCATAAAACTTTGTGTGAGTATCTTTATATTTAGGTAATAACCCAATCCATATTCACTTCAGGATTTCTTTCTCACCTGTCAAACCTTCCATCGACCTATACAAACATTACAGAACTAAAATTAGGCAAATCGTTTCAGCCTTTCTCAAGTTTTTGTGAGATTTGTCTTTATTTAGCATGCAAACACTCATCTCAATATCTAAAGTTGCTTTATTAGTTATTGATTAATTAACTATACTAAATTTACAGAAAGATGGTCCACACTAAGGACAAATAATATGGCGAACAAATGATACCGAAATTAAGGGTTTCCATAAGTAAATAATCATGATGTATCTCAAAGGAACGTTGGTTCCTTGTTACAAAACGTGCAAAGGCAGTTATGTCAAATAGCATTTGGGGGGGGGAGTTGGTATAACAAAAGCAATGTAAGAAGCAGTGGGAAGCAGATTTCTAAAGGGGCTCACTTGATTTGTTGAATAGGGTATTCTTTGAACCATTCATAATGGCGACAAAACCGCCACAAAGGTATCTTGGTTGAAAAGGAGTTTCCAGAAAGTGAAAGTGATACACCCACGCGCATCAGTGGTAATTTAAACATAATGGCGACAAAACAGCCACAAAGGGATCTTGGTTGAAAATGAGTTTCCAGAAAGTGAAAGTTACATATACACCCACGCGCATCTGTGGTCATTCAGAAGATTCTTCGGCGTCAGGCCGATGAGAGCAGTCTGAGGCGTGAGGGCGATTAGGGGCAGTCCTCTTGTTCTGTCTTGGATATTTGTCGGTTCATATATACGTGAGGAACGAATAAAGTTTATCGAGTAATAAACCTTCTGCCGTCAGTAACTCTAAACAGGGATATTGGTAACCCTTTGTCGGCAATTTCAATTTCGATGTTCTAAAAAAAAGGTGCAGTGAATAAATAAATTTGAAACGGGCATTCCAGTGTCATTAAATATCCTTCTCACATACATCCACGCATATCCTGAGAGAAACCTCATTGCTCGCCAACTTATTTGCTCGCCATTAAATTACTTGCATCAAATTGGCGTCCCAACGTGGAGTTTTGTGCACCCATAAACATTATTGCTTCAACACTCAGGGAATTTGTACCAGTTCAAAGTTTGCGCATTTGGAATGAATACCAGTGGTAGTGCCTTGCTCAGAGCCCTATATGGAATATTTGGAGAATCTATTAAGAAATTTGTAGCTCAATATATTGATGATTTATATTGTTTTCAATGAATGTGGATGACCATTTGCGACATCTCGACTACGTGCTTAGTAAACTAAGAGAAGCCAATGTGACAATTAAACCGAGTAAAACAGCTTTCTTCGTGAGACAGACGGAATTTTTAGGATACATCATATCGAATGAAGGAATCAGGCCAAATCCAAACAGAATAGAAAGCATTAACAAAGCATCGACACCTAAAAATATTAAGCAACTGAGAAGATTCTTGGGGATTCAAAATTATCAGTCTAGATTTATCATTGAATTTGCAAACGTAGGCGCCCCTTTAAGAGAACTTTTGAGAACAGTGGTAGAGTGGAGGTGGTCATCAGTGGAAGAAGAAGCGTTTTCAAGAGTGAAAAGATTATTCGCTGCTTCCATCTTGTTGAAGAAATCCAGAGAAATCCTCCCATATACTATTTTCACTGATGCTTTAGGGCGTGGTTACGATGTTGTGATAATTCAACGAGATGAAAAAGGGAAAAGTCATTTTATTGCAGTTGCCTCGAGGGGAATTTCGAGAACAGAAGTGCAAGCATGCACTACTGAGAAAGAGATAGCGGCCATTTATTTTGCGCTGGTCAAATTTAAAGAGTGTGTTTATAATAACCCAGTGATAGTGTACACTGATCACGTAAGCCTAAGATTTATGAACTCATGCAAGCTAACCAACACACGTATTTCCCGATACATCCACGAGATTACCTCCCACAATTTGGATATAGGACACATTCCCGGAAGTCAAAATATTTTCAGTGACTTGTTATCTGTCATGGAGACGAATTATCCCATACCTGACAATTAGCATGAGGTAACAATTTTATATCTTGAGACGAAAGAGGGGAAACAATTAGTTAATTTTTTTAAATTTGGAGCAATTACAGAGAGAGGATGACAGTATCAGAAAATTAAGAGAAAACGCTCAGCCAATAACGGAAAAGTTGAAAGATATCATAAGCATTCATGAAGGATAAGTATATAAGTTTCACGGGAGATTTGAACAAAAGTGGAAAGTTATAATTCCGAAAACATTAGAAGAACAACTCATAATGGCATATCACAAGGCATTGGCGCATACAGGTAGCGAAAAATTAACTCTAGTGATTGGCGAAAATGTTTACATAAAGCATTTAGCGAGGAAAGTCAGAAAGGTGTGTTCGACTTGTGAGTTGTGTCAGAAGGCCAAACCTTTTAACATTAAATTCAATACAGAACCGCAGGCAATTATTAGACGAGAGCGAAATGCTTTAGTTACAGCAGTTGCACATGATGAGCTTCCCATGGGAAAATTCGGATGCAGGTATATCTTTGTTTTACAAGACGTTTTCAGTAAATTTGTTGAAATATATCCTGTAAGAAACATAAGTAGCAAAACCTGCGCGGGAAAGATAGTTAACGATTACGTTCCAAAATATGGCAAAGTTGAGGCGGTCCTAACTGATAATGCAACTGTGCATCGCAGTAAATGTTTTCAAGAGACATTGAAAGATAATAACATTAAATTGTACCATTGCTCGTCTTATTTTCCGTCAGGAAATCCTACAGAACATGTACTTAGAGACATCGGAATATATTTTCGGATATTAACACATAAAAACCACAAGGATTGGGTAAAATACTGTCCCGTGATTGAGAAAATTATTAATAATACAATAAACGTAGCCACAGGAATCGAACCCGTTAGACTCATGTTAGACATTGACCTGGAAACCATATTCAAAGAAATAACAAAAATGTATACACCAACAAAACCCAGATAAGCAATGAAGAGAGGGCTAAAATTGCCTTTGAGAGAATTAAGCAAAAAGCAGAAAAAAGGAAATTAAAGAGAAAAGAAAGAAAGCATAAATGGGAGCCAAAAATCAGTGATTTAGTACTGGTAAAAGAACATAAATTATCAAGTGCATTAAAAGGTAGAAATAAAAGGGTGGAATTGTTATATAAGGGTCCTGCGGAAGTTGTCGCGAAATTTGGGGAACATACATTCGAATTAGCAGATGTCAAAAATAATAAACTCTTAGGTAGGTGGCATAAGCAACTCCTTCGTCCTTACAAGAAGCCGTTAGATGCCCCTGGCTCCTAAATAAGTTGTGGGTATAATTTGCTCAGAAAAAGAAGGATATGTCCGTATTTTTAAAGAACTAATGTACCATAACAAAATTGTAAAATTAGAAGAAACTCAAGCTTGCAAATCGTATAGGTTAAGTATGCACAGTGTAGTGTAAAATGTATAGTTTAAGTATAAACAATGTAATGACAGTGCAGTGAAACTTAAAACTAAACAAGTGTAACAAGAAAGAAACTAAATAAAATCAGAACAGTGAAAGACATTTGAAAAGAATCTTTTTTATAGAATCAGGAAGAAGAATTCAGAAATATGTATAAAAAGGTATTACTAAGGTACAATGGTTTAAACATGGGAGTGTATATTTATGAATTGTTCTAAGTGTAACAATAATATGAAGTAATTTTAAGTAGATCAGATGGAGAAAAAGGGACAGATGATGATGTAGATTGAAGTAATTTCCATTGAGTGATATTTAAAAGTGGGAAATTGTAGAACATAGTGTTGATTAATGTTAAATGAACTATTGTTATATAGCCATGTGAACTATTTTATGAAATCTCTATGCATGTATTATGCAAAATTAACGTTGTGAAAAGAGAAATTGTAAAACATATTGTAAGTTGCTGACAAAGGTCAGCGTCGCATTCGGGCAAGACATATATTTTATTTTATTATGGGATGATAAAATAATATCGAAATTAAAATTTGCCATAAGCAAAGAATCATGATGGATATCAAAGGAATGTTGGTTCTTTGTTACAAAACGTGCAAGGGCAGTTGAGTCGAATAGCAGTTGGGGGGGGGGGAAGTTGTTATAACAAAAGCAATACAAGAAACAGTGTCCTTAGCAGATTTCTAAAGGGGCTCACTTGACTTGTTGAATAGGGTATTCTTTGAACCATTCATAATGGCGACAAAACAGCCACAAAGAATCTTGGTTGAAAAGGAGTTTTCAGAAAATGAAAGTGATACACCCACGCGCATCTGTGTTCATTTAAACAGTCTTCGGCGTCAGGCCGATTAGAGCAGTCCGAGGCGTGAGGCCTATTAGGGCGGTAAACTTGTTCTGTCTTGGGCCAGGCATACCGGAAATGTGAGAATATATTTGTCGGTTCATATATACGTGAGGAACGAATAAAGTTTACCGAGTAATAAACCTTCTGCCGTCAATAACTCTAAACAGGGCTATTGGTAACCCTTGGTCGGCAAATTTAATTTCGATGGTCTAAAAAGAGAAACAGTAAATAAATAAGTTGGAAACGGGAATTCCAGTGTCATTAAAATATCCTTCTCACACACATCCACGCATACCCTGTGAGAAACCTCATTGTTTTACCCTGAGCAAAACAAAATTGCTTGAAACGGTAGCCTCAACGTAGAACTATTTGTTCGCCAATCATTTTGTTTCAAATTGGCGTCCCAACGTGGAGCTGTGTGCCACCCACATTAAAATTTAGTTTCACAAATGAATATTTTGTACCATTCAGAATGTAGGACATAAAAAGCTTGTAACATCAAGTATAGGTAAAACTGATAATGTCACTTTTTATAAGATTTCAGTAAAACTTAGCTGAAATTTAGTTTTCTAATCGATACTTATGTGTACATCAAGAATTTAATTTTTCCAGTGTATCTCTTTTTGTTTCTGAATTATTAAGACCAATCGCTTACTCTATGGTCGTATGCATAACACAGTGAAACCTTAAAAATATTGTATTCTTATAATCCACTGCTTTTACCAGATTACAACTAATAACTTTTTCATTCAATTTTATTTTGCCAGCCTTAGTTCAAAAGAAAAGATTTAAAATGTATTGCATTGAATTACTAAAATTTAAAAACCTTATATAACCTTAATAATCAGAGGAAAAGTTGTCAAATATTTAATTGCTTGTACTTTTAAAATCTATATTGATATTTTCAATTGGATGAAAACTGCATTTTGGAGTATCAATCGGATAAAAAATACTTTCTAGGAAACTCTAATTCATTGTCAAACAAATTCACATTTTCTTTTTAACTCACATTGAACTACATTAAACTGCATCTGTATAATTGCAGTACATGGCTTCCATATTAAAGTGTGTAATCAGAAATATGTACAAGAACCAAAAGTGGCGTGCAAATGTTTGTTGTGCGAGGACACCTGCGAAAGATATCTTATATTGAGATGTAAGAAAACGACAGAATCACTGGCGGAACACAACAAAGATGCTTAATACTTAACTACGCACATGCACGAATGTTAGACCTCCTATCATCTATTTTTAACCTACATGATATATAAACACTTGTCTTTAATGTAAAAAGGCAAAGTATAAATGCGATTTATAGCACCAGAGTATTTATACGGACATGGAATACAAATGTCAATTTATTAGGATATGAATTGAATTACGTAGAAAATGAAGCTAGCTACAGTGAAGCAATGATTATTACACAAATATAACTATTTGTAACAAACATTTCACTTATGTTAAGAAACTTACGTCCATTTTTCTTATTAATTGAGATCGATTTCACAAATTGCTTGTATAGTCAGGCAATTATCAATTGATAAGAAAAGTTGATATCATTTTCTTAACATAAGTGAAGTTTTTGTTTAAATCAGTTATATTTGTGTAATATGTATTGAATTTCAATGTAACATTGTCTTACAAATATACCCTGTTGATAAATTTTATAAATTCTACTAATTCTATAAATACATTTCTTAAATCTCTGTCGTAAGTATTATATAAAGTCATCAAGCAAACAAAACATCTCCTTAATATCTGAAATACCTATATATGCATTCATTGTTTAATGGATATATACAAATATAATAATATATACTTATAAGAAATGATGAAACCTTTTTTATAAGATAGGTGAAGTTTTAGGTTACAGACTATTATATTCAAATATATATTTGTTAACCTCACTGTTAATAGCTTCATAATTTGAGTATTTATTGTTCTATTGATGTTGTAATGGTAAGGAGCACTGACACATAAGATTAACAAAACTAAACTTTTACTAGTATAATAATTTATGTTGATAAATGTATATCTAGTCAACTTTTTTAATTAAATTTTGTGATTCTGTACTTCTGGAAGATAAAAATTATATACCAATGAGAAACAATATCGTTTACTGTTTTTAGTGTCAACTATGTATCAAATCAATATTGCTCAAATAATAATTGATGAAGAAAATGTATTTATGGCGTCTTTATAGTTGAAGTGTTTGACGCTTGTCTGGAAATTTGAGGTAGGTTTACTAATGAACTGATATTAAACAGTAAGCAAAATATTGCAGGAAGAGGACCTCGTGATAACGATGATTTGTCCACCACATATTTAATTATGTGTTTCAGTATACATACTAGCAAGCTATGTGTAAAGTTCCAGAGGCTGAAGTGATGTTTCATGAGGAAAGCCATTAATTTGGTTTCATTTTTACATATATATGAAACAAAATCTTACGAAAATCTTAGAAAACGATATAATCACCTTAACTTTCTCTTCTACAGTTCAGATGCCTTTAAATTGCTCTGCTTCAAATGAAACCCATCTACACCTGCGGAAAAAAGGGGTGTAATTTAAATCACTATGTTTCCTGAAGCTACAGGAGATTCTCATAAAAATCGATAAATAACTACACAAAAGCATATATTCACAGGACAAAACAGCGAAAATATACTCCTTAAACTACAAATTATTAACTAAACACAAATAAATTAACACAGTAGCTTACATAATCCACACTGAACGCTTTGATATCTGAAATGTTCCAGGCCTTTCCATTTTTACAGTTTGTTTATTCTTTGCTATTACTAGACAAGCGCTATCCTTTGTTTTTATTTTCATATTTGTTTTTTTATTTTGTTTGCTATATCAAGTATGCTTCTTTTGCATACGTCATTATCTTAAAATTAAAAATAGCACTAATTATAACATAATAATCACAAATACAATTTTGCACACCCAAATACAATAGAATTCTAGAAATTATGACATTTTCGCATTTGAAAGGCCCAAGTTAATATCGTAGCCTCCACTACGTTGTTCATCAATTTGTTAACTTTTTTTATTTTATTCAATGATCGATCAGCAGTACATGCTTTACAGATCCTTGTTGGCTAATTGAATCTCTATGAACTATATAATAACATGTAAGGAAAACCAAGTTGGCTCCTATTATCTTCTTAACACTGTGAAACAAGAGAAAAATAAGTTAATTAAAACAAACAAGTAATCAAAGAGATAAGAACAACAGTCATTGTGAAACAATATTCATAGCTTTTTTTTCAATCAGAGTAACTAAGGAGGAGATCCTGTGGGAGTCGTCTCTTCAGGCGCGTGAGCTGGCGGGTTCGTACGCCGATGTCGTACATCACAGCTCCTGGAACATCTGGCAGGTTTGAAAAGAAGCGGGAGGCGATCTGACGTATGTACTGGTGAAGAGAAAGGAGACCAAGTTCTTTATGCAGTTGTTGATTTCTTACGTACCAAGGGGCATCCGTGGCGATGCGCATAAATCGATTTTGCAGGACCTGTAGCCTTCGGAGATGAGTGTTGCTAGCCGAACCCCATACCTGGGAAGCATATGTGATAAGTGGCCGGACAAGAGATTTGTAGAGAAGCAGAGAGCATTCAATCCCAAGAGGAGTATGTCTGTGAAGTAGTGGGCCAAGTTTTGAAAGTCGTCCTGATGCCAACGAGATGAGTCGATCAATATGGGCTATTAGGAGACAGAAGATCTTGTATGTAGATGCTAAAGCTTCTTTCGACATCCACAGATACCAGTGGGGAATTCACTCGGAATGGCAAGTCTACAGATGTGGCGAAATCATCAATGTCTGGATACTTCTGAAGACTAAACTCACGGGATAAAAATGTTCCACTGTTTCTCATTTTGCAAACCTGGTTCTTCTAATAGTTTTTGTAGCTCCAGTCAGGTACTTATCACTATGGACACAGTATAGTTCTGTCTGCAAATTTTGTACTTTCACCGGTAACAGAAGTTACTCTGCCTTTGAAATTGCACCTGCTTCGGCTGGATCCCAAGAAAGCACGAAGTCTTTAATTTTATCAATATTCTCACACAACATAGCAGCACACTCGATCCAAGATCTCCAGGGAATAATGACCGGAAAATTTGGAAGCGGCAGGCCAGTGGTTTCCTTGCAGACCACAACACGATTCATCGCTCTCAGCAGAATTTTCTCCAAGGCAGAGATGAACTGATTTGCGATGTCTTATTCGATGCTTATGATTTCACAAACCCTGTGAAGGGCATGAACGAAGCATGTCACATACTTCAACTTAGGAAAAAAAGGCTTCATTTGGTTAACAGCTGAAACCATGTATGGAGCCTGGTCCGTAACCATAAGAAGAGGTTTTTGAAAATCGATGCCAACAGGACAGGGTTTTTGACAAAGGTCCATAATTGATTTTAGTACTGCGCTAGCATTTGCTCTTTTTAGCTCATAAAGTTTTAAGAACATAGTCTTAACTTTCTCCCCTCAAAGGGAAAAACTAAAATTTGCAAAAACATATCGTTCCATTGAATTTATGGTTTCATCCACAATGATTCCCACATCGCAATCAGACACCTTCTCCTTGATTTTTTCTAAGATTCCTTGGTAAACAGGCACCATGCAGTTTTTTCTTCGAGTACTCTCATTTGGCATTGACATCCAGCCCTTGATGGCTGGATGGTTCACCTTATGGAAATTCCTGCTTTTGTAAGAGCTGCATACAACTCAGTGTTGACATTCTTATTATTTTAGCCTTTTGAAGAGCTCTGCTGAAATGCATTTCGTAATAGAGGCTGCCAAGGTTTGTTTGCTTGAGTCTTGAAAGTTTAATGCTCAGAGCTGGAAGTGTGATGCTTGATGCCATCTGACTGCTGTTTTTCATTTAACAAAATTCCAGAATCGCAAGCAATACATCGAATAATAGTTCAATCTATGAAATTTTATTTGAATTCCTGAGCCAGAAAAATAAGTCGGTCACTGGACACCTTTGGTATGGTAAAATCTAGTAATACACTCGTTTAGTAATGTAACAAAAGATTAACACCAGTTCACTTGCTAACTCAATGTGACTGTAGTGCAACTCATTCACTTGCTGTCCACACTCTTATATAACACCGCGACAATTACCAGAATGCTCTCATTCCTACTAAAACTGCAGTCTCGGGAATTTCTAGTACCTTCGAGCGGAACCCAAAGCCAATTCTTTGAACTACGCGTGTACGGTTCCAGCTGTCTGCGTGACCTTGGAATCCGTGCAAACAGATAACGTCTGTCACAGTAACAAACACACGTTCACAAACACTAGGCTACTAGTTTTGGCGAAATTAAAAGGATAGAATGATATACAATGACAAGTCATTTTCAGTTACATTACTGCGGGCTGTAGAGAATTTGTCGTACACAATTATTTTCCATTGCTGTATATGTACTTTCAACTCCATCGCAGCGTTCAATGAAAGAGTTAGGCATATTATTCACATGTGCACAACAAGCTAAGGAGATGCTAATTTAAAATTAAACGTTTGATATTAACATCATATAGAGGAAAATAGAGGTAAAATTAAGAGTAAATGTAAGGATAGGGGATTATTGATATGATTAGGGGGAAAAGGGATTATGGTACCCAAATAGGAAAGAAGTTGCATGAAAAAAATTATTCCTTTGGCAACTAGAAACGAAACTTTCCACTGTGGTATCTCTCCGAAGAGCTTAAATTTACGCTAAAAAAAAGGGTGCGTACCTAAAGATCCTAACCCTGGTCATGTGAATACACATAAGGTGCACTAGCTGTTCGAATGGAGATTAGTAAATTAATGTGCCACGGAATTATTAAACTTTAAATAAAATATACAAGGATTATTATTTTTTAAGGGGGCGGCCCCACATCCACCACCCCCGGTGACGATCATCCTCAGGGGCTACATCGTCTCCCCATGCACATGCTGTTAATAAACTAACATGCAACTATGGGGAAGGGAGCTTGACTGTTAAACGTGCAAAAGGCATGCTAGGGGGATTTGTGTGTTATTTTCGGGTTCCGCTAAAGCACCCCGATTAGTATAGGTTATTTCTACTCTTGCTAGCATGGGGACCATGCTTGCGTGTCTGTTGGGTTTACGGGCGCCAGCCATGACAGAGCCCTGACTGACGCCCGGGGTTAGTACGTGCAACATGCATAAGGAATTAGTAAACAGGGATGCAGATCATAGCTATGGCTTAACACTAGATGAGATGAAGGTGATAAAATGTCAAAACGAAATGGTAATGTGGCGTGGGTTTTACTTTTGGTAGCCGCTCAGTGGTGTGTTGTCCAGTTGGCTTGTAGGTGTCCTGTATGGTCGAATGTATCTGAAACTATGCAATATGTGATTAAGTTAGGTATTCAATGGTACAAGGCAGTTGTATTCCAGGACCTCTTCGGCAGTTGTTTCATTTGATAAGTTTCGGTCAAATACTGAGAGGGGCCGTTTGTGTCTGTTGGTGGAAGTCTGATATTGCCCTAATTCTTGTATTAGCGCGTTTGAGTTCTTGGCACAGTTGGCGTATAGGTCGGCTGCAAGCTTTTCAATAAATTGTTCTATTGTGTGCATGTATAACTCTTTGTGAAGGAGTTTGGAGGGGGCGATAAATGGAACTTTGGTTATGGTTCGCAATATTTTGTTCTGCAATGTTTGTAGGGTGTGGAGATGGGATTTGGCTGCGTAACCCCAGACGGGTGCTGCGTATGTGAATATCGGTCTGAGAAGAAACTACAAGGATTAAATATAGAACATTGCAGATGGATAGTTCATATATACCACTTACACTAATTTCGAGAGCTTAGAATTATGACTCTGGTCTCATGTTCCAACACTTTACTTTTTCGGGTGTAGAAATCACCTATTAAGCACGTTTCGAAAATTAATTTGCATGTAAAGTAATACCTTGAACCAGAAGACGTTAAGGCTTACAAAGTTTTGAAGCAGTGACCAGATTTTCCTGTTGCGTTATCTATCGGCGGGGCAATAACTACTCGACACCATGCGCTCCTAGTGGCACAAACGTTAACTGTTGGAGCTATCTAAGGACCATCGAGAATAGTTCGTTCTAGACGGCCCTGCTTAAGCACTACAGAAAGTTATGTTAACAATAATTGAACACTTTGTCATTTGCAAATTTAGGCATTATCTGATTAGCTTCCTTAATGTTCTGCTCAGCTGGAAGGAAGCTATTAATTAATAAATGTTGATTCTGTTTTTTGCCTCTAGGGTAAGGCTTACAGTCATCCTTAAAAGGAAACATTTATTGTTTGGGAAAGACATATAGACATAATAAATCGGATTGTTAGAGAAAGAAATTATGGCATGAAAAGGGACTATATTAAAAAAGCAATAAAAATGTTAGAGGCATTTCTTATTTAGGTTTGGGATTCTGGACTTTGATCGGGCTGTATGCCACATATGAAGGAATAAAGAACAAGCAACATATCTTATAGATAATGATGTTGTAATTCCAAGAGACAATGACCGGAGGAAAATTCCGAACTAAGGGAAATGGCTGGAAATACTACAGAAATATGTTTATAGATGGGCATATTAAGAAATGATACAAAGTATTACCAAAGGCTAAACTGAAGCAGTTTTGTTCATCACTTAGTGGAATATGTATTGTACAACTTAAAGAAGCAGGGAAATCGCGAGAACCTATACTTTGTCTACCACAACATAATAGGCGAAGACGTTTCATTCTACCCAAAAATTCAGTACGAAGTAAATATATATATTTTTAATTCTTTATATCAGGAAAAAAAAAAAATCACAAAAAATTCCTTTTGTATGTGTTTGTGTGTGTGCGTGTATGACATTCCGTACCTTGGCAATTAAATTTGAAAGTAAGTTACTTATTGCTCAGGTAATCAAAGCTATATAAGTACCAATACCTAAATAATGAATGCAATGACAAATAGATATTTTAAGATAGTAAGTAAATAAAACAGTAACAAATGTTTTAAAATAAGGGATTAGTGCGTATATGGGCAATGGAGAAAGATCTTAAATAAAACCAAACGAGATTAACTGCAGATCCAATGTCCTGCGTATTTCGTGAGCGGCTGCGACAACAGCGATACACAGCGGAAGTCTCATAAATCACTAAGTACACATAGTACGCCCTAGATGTCGCTCAGGCTGTAATTGCTATATACACATTAATATATCCCAGTTATTAGAACATTATCCAAAATATTTGACCAGTGATAGGCACTGTTGTCTTGGAAGTCCGATCAGGACTGTGAATAATATTGTAGTGGAGTTATATAGCAGACAAGCATCAATGCAGAGAAATTAGAACTAGTGTGTTTAGGAACGAAAGTATGCAAAAGCTTGTTTATATTGAACAAATTCACTTCTTTATTTTATAGGTTCATTTAAATCCAGAGAAAACTTATAAGTCATTGTATGGTCGAAACAATAGTGAATGTGTTGAGAACAGAAATTACCGTTAACAATAAATCACAAAAAAACTTTGTTTTACATGTTAATACATGGAATGTGTAGCAATCAGCACACGTTCAAGAAATAAAATGTTAGATTTTTTTTACAATATACGATAGTACTTGTTAAACTTCATTTTGAAAATGGAGTCATAGTCACCTTTGAAAAACAAGGTTGAGTGTCCGGTTTAATGTCTTAGTTAACCTTCAGCAGATGAATTAACGAGCTGGCATTCGAATGTTATATTGTCGTACAGTGAGGGATTTAAGTTTGTTCCGTAAAGATTATATATGTATTCATGTCTTTGGACGAGTCACATAACAGGAAGTGAGTGAAATTATTACCCGGGACACTTAGGAATATACCTCTCAGTGGAGACGCTGTTATCAAGTTACACTATACGACTGGTTATAAGAGGGAAGTAGAAGTAAATAGCATGTCACAAAAGATATTTACACTATTGAAGGCAGAAAATGTGCTGCGTTAAGGAGCACAACAAAAATTCGCTTATCTAGTTCTGGTGTGAACATCCCGATTCCTGCACACCCGATTTACCTGCTGTAACTGTAGAGCTTCCATTTCTGACGATGTCGTCTAAAGTATGGATATCAGCTGCTAGGTCTGTAGAACTGTCGTTGTCATTTCTGGCAATCATGATACTGTCTAAGGTAACTGCTTCCTTTTCCCTTGACCACTGTTATCCCAACCAATTTGTTAACTGAGAGCCGTGTGACGTTACAGAGCTTTGGTTGATTAACATTACGCAAATTGATAATTGACAAACCTAATTCTAATTTGAATATGTGTGGTAGCATTCCTGGCAGATCAAGAGAATTAAAAATCATTGTTGGGGAATTAACTACTTCATCTGCTTCGACAATGATGTCTATGGAATTATATATTATAATTTCTTCACTTTGAATGCTGGATCGTGTAAAATTATTAAGTTGGTGGACATCTTTATACTTCACGGCAAGGACAGCGCGTTCTCTGAGCAGGATCTGATTCTTATAATTAATTTGAACATTAGGTAATACTTTTTCAATAAATCCTTCTGCCCGCCCCGGTAGTGTAGATGGTAGCGTGTCTGCCTCACGTTCAAGAGGTCTCAAGTTCGAATCTCGGTCAGGGTGAGTTATCCGGTTAAGGGTTTTTAAAGGTTTTCTCTTATCCTGAAATAGAAGTGTCGGGTAACTCTAAACTCCAGGGACCCTGGGCTCACTTAAGCCTCATTTAAGGGGAGGCATCGGTGAAATTTCGTCAAAAATGACAAAAAACGACATTTTCTGTTTTTTGCATTTAAATTATTTTTAAATATTGTAGTTTCAGAATCTGCCGTCAGCTACGCCCTAGCGCCATTTAAAGAGCAGCTACGTCATACTTTAAACACCCATGTGCTGGGGGGCGTGGCCATTTATATTGCTTATTCCAATGTGTCGCAAAGAAATTGATCTAATTCTCACGTTTAAACTACGCGGTTTGATTCTGTAACGGTGGTAATGTGCAGAGACATGTTCTGGATGTTTGTGGAAGCTACTGAAACTTTCCGCTACCATTTTATATATTATTTCCCACTTACTGCTGTTGAAAGTAAACAAACATTTCCAATGACATGTAGCGTTTGTGAAATATGGTTTACATGCAAGTGAAAGCTGTGGATAGCAGCTTATATTAAGTTATTATTGTTTATAATAGGAATAAAGCCTGATTTGACGTTGCATTGCTTTCTTGTTGCGACAGTAGGTATATGATTCATACCAGGTTAAGTTAGGTTAGGAGTACAGTGGCTATTTCAAAGCTAAATATAATGAAACTTTAAGGTGTTCTAGTCATAATAGTAAGTAGTGATACTAGAATGCTATGCTTGAGGTAAATGTTAAGTGAAAACATATTATAGCCCAAGAGTTAACAGTGATTCTAGTAGGTCACCTTTTGATATAAATAGAAGAATGGTTGATGTATTTCTGGGCATTGGTAACGGTCATATCTCTAGTCAGAAGTTCCGTATGACCATGGGTATGAATTGCATGAACTATTCTACTTACAATTTCCATGTCATAGACAAAAATATAGAGATTAGTTAGTACTATTCTATGGGAAAGTTGCATTAAAGGAGAAGCACAAAATGCTAATGAAAGTTTCCATGGAGTAAATGTCACAAAGAAGTTTTTGTATTAAGAAAGAAATTGCAAACTGCAGTGACTGCAGCTGATAGTGAATTTAATATGGGTTATAAAGGTAGACTTAAAGTTAAGGCAAAAGTTGCAGCAAGCAAAGTAAGTCTTGTTAGAAAGAAAATTAGCAGTATTAAGAATAGGTGAAAGCTAAAACAAAAGTCATCAAAGTTCATTGAGCAAATAAAAATCTGTCAAGCAGCAGTTAAAAGTGACTAAGTTAAAAGATGAAGAGGATAGTAAACTAGCTGAGTGGTCTTCATATAGTGCGGGATGGTTTTTGAAACATAGAAAAAAATGTTGTTTATATTTAGGGCTTCTAACTAGATTTTTCTTCATGTTGAACCTTTAGCATTTTTAAAACTCCTTATAGTCCAGACATTAAAGTTTTCAATGAATTTCTTTAAGTTTTGCATATATGTATATTCTTAGATAAGTTTTCAATAAAAATTGGTATCATTATGGCTGTATATGAAAAAATTAATAATGATTGGTATTGAAAAAAGACCGATGATCAGGTCTCTTTCTTTCAGTCAAGCTTATTTAATTAATTATTTAAATTTGTTAGGATGCTGTTTTCCTCTGTAGCTCAATATGAGTTAATTCTGTTAATATACTTTCAATCCATACTTGTTTGTATTTGTAAATTACTTGGCTTAGAACGCCATATACAAATAGCTCTAGAATGTGAAAATATTATAAAACGTTTTAAAATTATTAGTGTTATTATAAAATGTAAAATTCTCTTAAAATTATGTAGGCGTTAATTTATAGGAACCCAACATAGAATATACAAACTCTCACTCACACAAAGTGGATATTTCATGTAGTATATAAAACGGCTGGCATGACAACTTAGCGGGGAGGTCCGATGCTACAGGGTCGCTCTTAGGAGCTTATACTGAAACCTACATATGAGGATATTAACTTGGCGCGAAATGCGACACTAGGCCACAGTGTAAAGAGTGGCACTGACCCATGCAGTGACCATGACCTCCCTTTTGATCAATTTTACAAACATTTACTACTGATCCCTGAATTACTATTCAAACATCTCCGGTATGCAGTCGACATTTGTATTAGGTGGTTTCATAAGTAAGGTCAGTTTTTTTAATTTGTTGTTCTGGGATATTTATTGGGCTTCTTTGTTTTGGCAATGCTATTTACAGGAGGCCATGTCTATAATAGTGTTGAGTATATCGCGAGCATGTATGACTCGACAAAGCGTTGAGGCGTATTGAGCTGCAAGTGACCAGCGCTGTGAACCTCTCTTATCTGCTCGATAATAAGAGTGAAATATTATTAAGTCGGCGTATATTCAGTTACGAAACATAAATAGAGGACTTGGAAACTGCGTGTGTCCGCCGTGAGAGGGTAGTCAATTATTATACGCGACAGGGTTGCATAATCATAAAAAATAACTTTAATGATTATAAATACATCATATCTGTAGCCACGTAATTAGTTGGTCTAATGTTTTTCAATGAATGAAAATGAGGCTCAACAGCCCTATCTTCTGTAATTTCCATAACGGTAAAAAGAAAGAGAAAGCCAACTACACTTTTGTTATTAAATGACTACCACAATTGCAGGTTTTCTACCGTAATACAGCTAATTTTGTAATGTAATCAATCTTTAAAACGGAAATAATTTTTAAAAAGGCGATATACTCAACTAGCAAACATATCATCAGCGAAGTTCATTTGTTTCTTTCATTCGTTTCTTTCATTTGTTTCTTTCATTTTCTTCCTTCATTCGTTTCTTTCATTTGTTTCCTTCATTCGTTTCTTTCATTTGTTTCTTTCATTTGCTTCCTTCATTTGTTTCATTCATTTGCTTCTTTCATTTTTATTGTGCTCTTTAAATGCTTTGGCTCTCTATGTCACATTATATACTGGGTTTGCAAAACCACCAAACTTAGCAATTAGATAATGTGGTGCAACAAACAGTGAGCATCTACAAAATCTATTTTTGAGAGAAAGTAAATCGGACAAATTTCTTAGACGAAACACAGAGAAGATTTATGAAAAGTTCTCAGAGAAGGCCGGGAAATGCCTCAAACACAGTCTTTCACAATGACCCATTTTGAACAGTATAATTACAAAGCAAGAGAAATTCCGTTCGTTATTCGAGATGAAGTAGTTGGAGCAATTCACTGTGAGGAAGGGTAGTTGGAAGTTTTAAACCCACCTTTTTTAAACTTGATCTGCATAGTTAAGGCATCAAATGAAAATACTCGTGCCTCATTAGGTGCCAAAAAATTTGAACAAACATTGTATTCAGACATGAGAACGTAGACATTATGCCCAATAAACTATACAAAGGAAAATTCTTCTCAAAATTAGACTTCAAGGATTCATTGTGGAAGATTTCCTTAAAGTAGACGAGAGAGAATATCGTAATATCTGCATTCAATAATTTCATCAGTTAAACGTTTTTCTTTAGTTTGCATTAGTGGTAGTACGTTAAGGGACTATGCAAATCATTTGGGCAAACTCAAAGGGATTTTTCTTTAATTATTTATTTATTTATTGGTTGGTTAGGTAAGTGGGTTATCCATTCATGTTACTCTCTTTCATTGGTTTCTTTCATTTGTTTCTGTGCTGTTTAAATACTTAGTCCTCAACTTCCCATTCTATACTGGGTTTGAAACACCCCCAAACTTGGCAATTAGATACTGTGGTGCAGCAAACAGTGGGCATCTACAGAATCTATATTTGACAGAAGGTACATCGGACAAATTTCTTGAACGAAATACAGAGAAGGGTTATGAAAAGTTTTCAGAGAAGGCCGGGAAATGCCTCAAACACAGTCCTTCAAAATGACACATTTTGAACAGTATAATTACAAA
>CM060948.1:337372756-337555256 GCA_030765055.1 Mantis religiosa
GTACTTGTTGCCTCGGCCGTACACTGGGAATGGTCCAGCTATCCGTTCGAATAACGCTCCGACGTTATACTGCTGCATGCGACACCGGCTCCTAGTCTGCGTGCCGCGACTCGCTGCACACACGTGACATTGACGGCACAATCTCTCAGCCTCTGCTCGGGGCCTCAGCCATTAGTAGCGCTGCTGGAGTTTGTCAATCGTTCGGTTCGCTCCCAGGTGTCCTCCTGAAGTACCGGAGTGCACTTCCTCCAAGACTTCCAGGACCTTACTCCTAGGAGGTATCAAATGTTCTCTCTGCGTCTTCCCATCTGGTGATTCCAATACCCGGAACAGCACGCCCTCTCTGATCATCAACGATTCCATTAGGCCCAGTACGACTGGTATGTAGCCATGATACACATGATAGGTCAAGGATCACAATAAATCTACTTACGTCTAGGAGTCGAGGTGTTTTCCTTCACGAACCTACAATGAGTCAGGATGTAGCCAGTCCTGAATTTCCTGACGAGCGCCTCATGCCGAGTTATACCAATGGAAACATCAGATAAATGACTGAAATGATTCGATTCTTGATCTCCCACCCAACTAAAATTAACACTATGAGATAGTGAGTGACTAAAGGATTATTCACCGGGTTCCGACCGAGACGAACTACCTCATTGGAGAATATGTATAAAAGTATAAGAAATATTGTAATTTTCAGATATAATAATGTAATTTTTATATTTCAAATGGTTTTTTTTTTTTCCAAACGGAGATTACTTTCTTAGCTACCCCCGTAAAATGTTGATGTTGCTAAAACATGTTATTTGTTTATTTTTTGAGAAGTTAATCTTTTCTGAGGCATTCCTTATGATTGGTATGAAGCTGGTGTTTCGAAGTCTGCACATAGCAACCAATTCTTAAATTTGATTATAGCTTAGAGCCTACTGCATTTCCGTATTTGCATTGCGCCTACAAGAACTGTCTACCATTTCCGTAAAGTTTTAACTAGATCAACATGACTTAGATGGAACACTACGCGTTTGTAAGAAGAGTTTGTACAGGAATGAGTAGGGAAAGTCATTTGCGTGCACCTGCATATTACACTGCTTTGTGCACAATACACAATCTGTCTCAACAACGAATGGAAACGTCCAAAAGTGGCAGCTTGCGTAAACACAAACGGATAAGCGCTATTACGTAACCATTCCTTGTACCGTTCGGTAATACTTGAATACAGCAGTTTGATCTATTGCAATTCACGGGTTCGAATCAAGTCCAAATGTAAACCCCGTCATACGCTCACAAAGAAGAAAAAATATGTTACAGTTTTCTAAAAAAGAGAAACGTCAAGATCTAAACCACAGGAAGACAGCTTCGAGAGTTGTGACGTATTAAACCAAGAGTGAGGCCTGCAGTGCGTGTGACGTCAGGCAAGTGCCGTGTAGTACCAATTTGCCTATAAAAATGGCTCTGTGGGTACAGAATCCGAGGGTTCAGTCAGGTGTAGCACACTCGATGACAACAATGTAGCTGCCACGTACCTAAACGAACTGTTAAATTTACAATGTGACGATTTATTGGAGGACAAATATACACACAAGAAAGACTTGGCTGATTTTTACAAGAATGTCCCCAAACCAGATTTCCAAAGTTGTATTTATTTGCCGCACGGACATTGTGTATGTTTGACTGGATATACATTTGCGAACATTTTTTTTCTTTTATGAAATTAACAAACCCTGAAGTACCCTGTCGTATCACAATCTAACACGCAGCCTTTGATTACAAATTTACTAGATATTACGTCATGATATTGTTAAAGTATTTAAAGAAAAACGAAACAGAAAATGTCGGAAAATTTTGTTCTGAGTGGGTCTCCTGTAATTTGCAGAGAAAACTATTTTTATGGTTCATTTTATTTACTTTATAACAGGCCTGACCTTCAGATAAACCACGAATTGAGGTTTTATATATTTTCTCATAGCACAGAGCTAAAATGTAATTGTTTATATACTGTCAGCAATTGTGTAATTAAAGCAGTCAGCATTAATATTACAACTCTCTAAATGTAAGTTGTACATAATATTAATACCCGATAAGTTTTCTGTCTTTCCTATAATATGGGAACCCCAAAACATCAAACTATTTCCTTCTTTTTGGGTAGCAGAAATCAGAGCGGTAACGCCACACGCTAACCTGTCTTTCGTTTGGATGCATGTTTGGCTGCTAGACCTGATGGGGCAGAGGTTACAAGCCACCACCTTCATTCCCCTGGTCTAAACTATCAAAGCTATAAAAAGGATAGCAACGGCTGTAAAGGAACTGTGCATAATATAGTAAAAAAGGATAAAAATTCAAAGTCTACGGGAGAAAAACTTTCAACACCTGGTAAATATTGCCAACATCCAAACATTTGGAAAATGTGTTTTGTACAGAACTTTTCTCCAGTTTCACGTACAGAAAAGAGAATTTCCTACAGTACGCATACTTATAAACGCTGTTAAGTAAAAGTTCGCTTTTGAAACTGGAAGGACAAGAGATATACTCGTAGATTTAGCAAGAGAAAATGTGAGACGTGTTGCGTACGCTACGTTCATTCTCTGACCTGTACTATATTCCCTACTTCTCTGAACTCTCTAAACCGTGCCACACAACACCACACCAGCTATCACCCATAACAATTGCACTCATTCGTCAGATAGATAATATGTATGACATTTTGCTTAGAATCAATTTGGACTACATGCTTATTTTTAAAAATCATTCCGAACTTTACACACACACACACACACACACACACACACACACACACACACACACACACACACACAAACACACACAGACGAGGGTGGTCTAAAAAGTTTCCGACCTAATAAATAAACTACATTTTTCAGAAATTTATTTTTCAACATAGTCTCCTTGTAACTCTACACATTACTCCCAGCGATGTTCCCATCTCTGTAACCCGTCCAAATAGTACTTGACGTTTTCCAACATAGTCTCCTTGTAACTGTACACACTTCTCCCAGCGATTTTCCCATCTCTGTAACACGTCCAAATAGTACTCGACGTCTTTCAACATAGTCTCCTTGTAACTCTACACACTTCCCCCAGCAATGTCCCCATCTCTGTAACTCGTTCAAATAGTACTTGGCGTTTTTCAACATAGTCTCCTTTTAACTCTACATACTTCTCCCAGCGATGCTCCCATCTCTGTAACACGTCCAAATAGTACTCGACGTTTTTCAACATAGCCTCCTTGTAACTCTGCACACTTCTCCCAGCGATGCTCTCATCTCTGTAACCAGTCCAAATAGTACTCGGCGTCTTTCAACATAGTCTCCTTGTAACTCTATACACTTCTCCCAGCGATGCTCCAATCTCTGTAACCCATCCAAGTAGCACTCGACGTTTTTCAACATAGTCTCCTTGTAACTCTACACACTCCTCCCAGCGATACCCCATCTCTGTAACCCGTCCAAATAGTACTCGGCGTTTCTCAACTTAGTCTCCTTGTAACTCTCCACACTTCTCGCAGCGGTACTCCCATCTCTGTAACACATCCAAATAGTACTCGTCGTTTTTCGACATAGTCTCCTTGTAACTCTCCACACTTCTGACAGCGATGCTCCCATCTCTGTAACCCGTCCAAATGGTACTCGGCGTTTTTCAACATAGGCTCCTTGTAACTCTACACACTTCTTCCAGCGATGCTCCCATCTCTGTAACCCGTCCAAATAGTATTCGGAGCTTTTCTCTGCAAAATAATTGTTCACGAAACTGCCTGCCTCTTCATTTGACGAAAATCTCTGTCCTCCCAGCGTAATTTTCAGATGAAGGAACAAAGAGAAGTCGCTTGGGGCTGGATCTGGTGAGTAAGGCGGATGGTCAAGCAGTTCAAAATGTAATTCGTCGATATTCACCATTGAAACCGCTTAGGTGTGAGACGATGCGTTGTCTTGGTAAAAAAGTATTTTCTTTTTCTACAAATTTAGACGTTTTCCCACAAGTTCTGCCTTTAGCTTGTCAAGTAATGATCCGTAGTATGCTCCTGTAATGGTTTTTCCTTTTTGAGAATAATCAATTTAAATAACTCTATGACTACCCAAACACAGTCGTAACCACTTTTCCAGCCAAAAAAAAAAAAAAAAAAAAAAAACAATTTTTGCTTCCTTTGGAGCCGGTCCCCCCTTTGCAGTCCACTGTTTGGACTCCATCTTTGTTACGCGCGTATAGTGATGTATCCATGTTTCGTCTACAGTAATTAATCGGCGCCAAAACTAGGATTTATTACGTCTAAGCTGCGCTAACAGAGCGCTGGAAATGTTCATTCGAACACGTTTATTGGCCTATCGTGAGCAAATGCAGCACCCAACGCGCGGAAAGATTTTTCATGTCTAAATGTTGAATAAATATGTAACAAACACGTGCTTTTGACATGTCCATATCTTCTGCTATCTCTCTGACTGCAATATGGCGGTCGTATAGCACCATTTGGTGAACTTTAGCGAGATTTTCGTTGGTAGTTGCAGTTTTTGGACTCCATATTAGATTTTGTCCATTTTCATAAAAGCACACTAATCAACTCACTCAAATGACTTAGATAGCAACTGAGCGTCGAAAATCATTGCAACTTTGGTGAGTAATTGTCAACAGATGGAAAATGAAGTTCACTAGCTTTTATTTATGAGTGCTGCCATCTTCATTTTGAGGTCGGAAACGTGTCAGACCACCCTCGTATTTTAGATGGGCAAATATAAATGATATATTTATTGTTAGAGCGTAGGTACTAGAAATCCACAGCTTTTTCTCGGAGCCAATGACAGCAATTTGATTCTGAATTACCTGAAAATGAATGCTTTGAGTACTTACCTCTTGCTGTAACTGACATCCGCTGAGTCCCTGTTGATCCTACCCAAATGCACTACAAGACTCCAAGCTAAGGTAAGGTAAAGGAGCACAGTGAGGAGGTTCCGTGGGTTCAGCGGGGAACGAACTAAGGGCACTGCGTCCATGGACCAGTCGAAAGCGAGTACGGTGGGACACATGAGCCACAGGTTTAGAACCGGTAAGTAGAGGAAGGTACGGGTGCGCGTTAAGAAGGAGTCGCATCTGGAGGCCGGATTATCTGCCGCGGCGAAGCTGGGTCATCTACCGCCCGTGAGCCACGTTCGGGCCTCCAACAGTACTGCCGTGAACCCCACTAGGATGAACAGTGGTCGTCTTCTCTGCCAATCCTCCTGCAACATAAACCTTCCATAGTAATCACTTCATAAACGAATCTGCAATGCAAACGCTACTTCACTCATGCCCCAAATAGCTAATAAATCTCTTTATCACCCTCGTTTTAATACTTAGAGGCTCAGATTAGAGCATCAATATGAGGAAATACACTGCACTAAGATACAAGGAACAAGCTGTGAAAACAGTATGAATGTCGTAGCTAGCAGCTTAACATCGTATAAAGTTCAGTCTATTTGAATACCAGGAAAGAGAGGCAAGGAACGCAAAAAGCTTAGAGTTACCAGATATTCATCTTTCAGTATAAGGGATAAGGGAAAACCTCCAACGTTAGGTCATATCGGACGATGTATAAAATGATGTTCAAATGAGTACAGGGTACATAGAGCTTAGAGTTACTATGTATTCACCTTTCAGGATAAGAGAAAACCTCCAACGTTAAGTCATATGGGACACAGAATGAAATGATATTCAAATGAGCCGAGGTCATACACCTTAGAGTTACCATACATTCATCTTTCAGGACAAGGGATAAGGGAAAACCTCCAAAGTTAGGTCACATCAGACGATGTATAAAATGATGTTCAAATGAGTACAGGGTACATAGATTTTAGTCACCAGACATTCATCTCTCAAGATATTGGAAAACATCCAAAGTTAAGTCATATTGGACGATGAACGAAATATGTTCAAATGAGTAAAGGGTACATAGAGCTTAGAATTACCAGACAATCTTTCAGGATAAGGGAAAACCTCCGACGTTAAGCCATAAAGGACAACGAATGAAGCGATGCTTAAATGAGTACAGGGTACATGGAGCTTAGAGTTAACATACTTTCATCTTTTAGGATAAGGTAAAACCTCCAAAGTTAGTTCATAGCTAACGTTGAATGAAAATATGTCCAAATGAGTACAGGGTACATAGAGCTTAAAGTTACCATGTATTCACCTTTCAGGATAAGAGAAAACCTCCAACGTTAAGTCATATGGGACACAGCATGAAATGATATTCAAATTAGCCGAGGTCATACACCTTAGAGTTACCATACATTCATCTTTCAGGATAACAGAAAACCTCCAACGTTAAGTCACATCGGACACAGAATGAAATGATGTTCAAATGAGCCGAGGTCATAACCTTAGAGTTCCCATACATTCATCTTTCAGGATAAGAGAAAAACTTCAACGTTAAATCATATCGGACAATTGACGAAATCATCTTCAAATGAGTACAGGATACATAGAGCTTATAGTTTTCAGATAAGTTTTTAGGATAAGCGAAAACCTCCAACGTCAAGTCATACTGGACGATGACTGAAATGATGTTCAAATGAGTCCAGGCTCCATAGAGATTAGAGTTACCGGACATTCATCTTTCAGTGTAAGCTTAAATGTCCAAAGTTAAATCATATTGGACGATGAATGAAATGGTGTTCAAATGAGTACAGGGTACATAGAGCTTAGAGCTACCAGACATTCATATTTCAGGATAAGGTAAAACCTCCAACGTTGTCACATCGAACGATGAATGAAATAATGTTCAAATGAGTCCAGGATAAATAGAGCTTAGGGTTACCAAACATTCATCTTTCAGGATAAGGTAAAACCTCCAACGTTAAATCATAGCTGACGAATGAAATAATGTTCAAATGAGTACAGTGTCCATAAAGCTTAGAGTTACCAGACATTCATCTTTCGCGATAGGGGAAAAGCTATGTTAGTTCATATCAGACGATGATTGAAATGATCTGTAAATGAGTTCAGGGTACATTGAGCTTAGACTTACAGGACATTAATATTTCAGAATAAGGTTGAGCCTCCAACGTTAAATTATAGCTGACGATGAATGAAATGATGTTCAAATGAGTACAGTGTCCATAGAGCTTAGGGTTACCAGACATTCATCTCTCGGGATAGAGGAAAAGGTACAACGTTAGCTCATATCAGACGACGAATGAAATGATCTGTAAGGGAGTTACGGATCCATAGAGCTTAGACCTACCAGACGTTCGTCTTTCAGGATAAGGGAAAACCTCCAAAGTTATGTCACATCGATGATGAATGAAATTATGTTTAAATGAGTCTAGGGTCCATAGAGCTTGGAGTTACCAGACATTCTTCTTTCAGGTAAGGGACAGCCTCCAAAGTTAAGTCATATCGGATGATGAATGAAGTGTTGTTCAAATGAGTACAGGGTCCATAGAACTTAGGTTTACCAGATATTCATCTTTCAGAATAAGGGAAACCCCTGTGAAATGCCTTATGCAGACAACTCAATCTGACCGAGATTCAAACTCGGAACCTTTAGAATGTGAGGTAGACACGCTACCACCTCCGCTACAGAGGCGAGCGAAATATTAGTGCAGAGGTGTTAAACTACAAAGAGTATAAAACAATTAACAAACTGCTTCAAAATTTACATTTAAAAATTGTGTATTTTTATGTTCATAATAAACATTGAGCTCAAATTTTCAGTCCCCCGTTTTCCTTTTCTGGAAAGAAAGCTATAGCCTACACTAGATGCACCCTTTCAATAATAGACAACAGAACCGTGACCATACGCTTCTAACTTGTTAAAACAAAGCAAATAAGTATGAATGATATTATCATTATAATCAGGAGGCCTTGGTCAAATCACATCCCTTTTTTCCAAAGCAAGTTGCTTTTCTATCGAGTTTATATCTAATCCAGGAAGACGTGACGTATTTCCTTGTAGGTAAAATGAGAATAATGCGAATGCAGTAGACTTTATGTGCTAGTCAAATCTTTTAAAAACTTTAACAACTCGAATTGCGAACTTTTCCGTCATCTCATCCACCAAATTTTCTTCTTATTCTTATTGATCTTCTTCATGCACATACCCGACTTTGGGATAATATCCGTTCTTGGAGATGTTATGCACCGAAGTTTGCTTAATACTGACTTTGGGGTGTAAAACCTACATGTTGTCGCGAAATCCACCAAAACATTCGATGATTCCGGCCTCTATCACCCAGTGAGCGATGAGAAAACTCCGGGGGTCTTTCACTGGAACAATGCCTGGAGACTAAAGGCCCCCCTCGCATGGATAACAACGTCAAGACGGGATGGAAGTGGATACGCCTCTTACGCGCGTCAACCCCGCAGGGAAGACTACCGAATAACTTTGGTGGGGTTCTGGTGATCTAGCACACCTTCTGCTACCTCTGCAGGCTAGTTATGGCTGTCTGGTGATCTAGCACAACTTTTACTAGCTCTGCAGGCTAGTTAGGGCTGTCTGGTGATCTAGCACATCTTTTACTAGCTCTGCAGGCTAGTTGGGGCTGTCTGGTGATCTAGCACATCCACTAGCTCTGCAGGCTAGTTAGGGCTGTCTGGTTATCTGGCACATCTTTTACTAGCTCTGCAGGCTAGTTGGGGCTGTCTGGTGATCTAGCACATCCACTAGCTCTGCAGGCTAGTTGGGGCTGTCTGGTTATCTAGAACTTCTACTAGTTCTGCAGGCTAGTAGGGGCTGTCTGGTGATCTAGCACATCCACTAGCTCTGCAGGGTAGTTGGGGCCGCCCGGTGATCGAGCACATCTACTAGCTCTGAAGGCTGTTTTGGGCTGTCTGGTCATCTAGAGCATCCACTACCTCTGCAGGCTAGTTGGGGCTGTCTGGTCATCTAGAGCATCCACTAGCTCTGCAGGCTAGTTGGGGCTGTCTGGTGATCTAGCACATCTTTTACTAGCTCGGCAGGCTAGTTAGGGCTGTCTGGTTATCTAGAACATCTACTAGCTCTGCAGGATAGTTGGGGCTGTCTGGTGATCTAGCACATCCACTAGATCTGCAGGCTAGTTGGGGCCGCCCGGTGATCTCGCACATCTAATAGCTCTGCAGGCTAGTTGGGGCTGCCTGGTGATCTAGCACTACACTAGCTCTGCAGGTTAGTTGGGGCTGCCTGGTGATCTAGCACATCCACTAGCTCTGCAGGCTAGTTGGGGCTGTCTGGTCATCTAGAGCATCCACTAGCTCTGCAGGCTAGTTTGGGCTGTCTGGTGATCCAGCACATCTTTTACTAGCTCGGCAGGCTAGTTAGGGCTGTCTGGTTATCTAGAACATCTACTAGCTCTGCAGGATAGTTGGGGCTGTCTGGTGATCTAGCACATCCACTAGATCTGCAGGCTAGTTGGGGCCGCCCGGTGATCTCGCACATCTAATAGCTCTGCAGGCTAGTTGGGGCTGCCTGGTGATCTAGCACTACACTAGCTCTGCAGGTTAGTTGGGGCTGCCTGGTGATCTAGCACATCCACTAGCTCTGCAGGCTAGTTGGGGCTGTCTGGTCATCTAGAGCATCCACTAGCTCTGCAGGCTAGTTTGGGCTGTCTGGTGATCCAGCACATCTTTTACTAGCTCGGCAGGCTAGTTAGGGCTGTCTGGTTATCTAGAACATCTACTAGCTCTGCAGGATAGTTAGGGCTGTCTGGTGATCTAGCACATCCACTAGCTCTGCAGGCTAGTTGGGGCCGCCCGGTGATCTCGCACATCTAATAGCTCTGCAGGCTAGTTGGGGCTGCCTGGTGATCTAGCACATCCACTAGCTCTGCAGGCTAGTTGGGGTCGCCCAGTGATCTCGCACATCTAATAGCTCTGCAGGCTAGTTGGGGCTGTCTGGTGATCTAGCACATCCACTAGCTCTGCAGGCTAGTTGGGGCCGCCCGGTGATCTCGCACATCTAATAGCTCTGCAGGCTAGTTGGGGCTGCCTGTAGATCTAGCTCATCCACTAGCTCTGCAGGCTAGTTGGGGTCGCCCAGTGACTAGCACATCTACTAGCTCTGCAGGCTAGTTGGGGCTGCCTGGTGATCTAGCACATCCACTAGCTCTGCAGGCTAGTTGGGGCCACCTGGTGATCGAGCACATCTACTAGCTCTGAAGGCTATTTTGGGCTGTCTGGTCATCTAGAGCATCCACTGCCTCTGCAGGCTAGTTGGGGCTGTCTGGTCATCTAGAGCATCCACTAGCTCTGCAGGCTAGTTGGGGCGGCCTGGTGATCTAGAACATCTACTAGCTCTGCAGGCTACTTGGGGCGGCCTGGTGATCTAACACATCCACTAGCTCTGCAGGCTAGTTGGGGCTGCCTGGGTATCTAGCATATCCACTAGCTCTGCAGTCTAGTTGGGGCTGCCTGGTGATCTAGCACATCCACTAGCTCTGCAGGCTAGTTGGGTCTGCCTGGTGATCTAGCACATCCACTAGCTCTGCAGTCTAGTTGGGGCTGCCTGGTGATCTAGCACATCCACTAGCTCTGCAGTCTAGTTGGGGTTGCCTGGTGATCTAGCACATCCACTACCTCTGCAGTCTAGTTGGGGCTGCCTGGTGATCTAGCACATCCACTAGCTCTGCAGTCTAGTTGGGGCTGTCTGGTCATCTAGCACATCCACTAGCTCTGCAGGCTAGTTGGGGCTGTCTGGTGATCTAGCACATCTTTTACTAGCTCGGCAGGCTAGTTAGGGCTGTCTGGTTATCTAGAACATCTACTAGCTCTGCAGGATAGTTGGGGCTGTCTGGTGATCTAGCACATCCACTAGATCTGCAGGCTAGTTGGGGCCGCCCGGTGATCTCGCACATCTAATAGCTCTGCAGGCTAGTTGGGGCTGCCTGGTGATCTAGCACTACACTAGCTCTGCAGGCTAGTTGGGGCTGCCTGGTGATCTAGCACATCCACTAGCTCTGCAGGCTAGTTGGGGCTGTCTGGTCATCTAGAGCATCCACTAGCTCTGCAGGCTAGTTTGGGCTGTCTGGTGACCCAGCACATCTTTTACTAGCTCGGCAGGCTAGTTAGGGCTGTCTGGTTATCTAGAACATCTACTAGCTCTGCAGGATAGTTAGGGCTGTCTGGTGATCTAGCACATCCACTAGCTCTGCAGGCTAGTTGGGGCCGCCCGGTGATCTCGCACATCTAATAGCTATGCAGGCTAGTTGGGGCTGCCTGGTGATCTAGCACATCCACTAGCTCTGCAGGCTAGTTGGGGCTGCCTGTAGATCTAGCTCATCCACTAGCTCTGCAGGCTAGTTGGGGTCGCCCAGTGATCTAGCACAGCTACTAGCTCTGCAGGCTAGTTGGGGCTGCCTGGTGATCTAGCACATCCACTAGCTCTGCAGGCTAGTTGGGGCCACCTGGTGATCGAGCACATCTACTAGCTCTGAAGGCTATTTTGAGCTGTCTGGTCATCTAGAGCATCCACTACCTCTGCAGGCTAGTTGGGGCTGTCTGGTCACCTAGAGCATCCACTAGCTCTGCAGGCTAGTTGGGGCGGCCTGGTGATCTAGAACATCTACTAGCTCTGCAGGCTACTTGGGGCGGCCTGGTGATCTAGCACATCCACTAGCTCTGCAGGCTAGTTGGGGCTGTCTGGTCACCTAGAGCATCCACTAGCTCTGCAGGCTAGTTGGGGCTGCCTGGGTATCTAGCATATCCACTAGCTCTGCAGTCTAGTTGGGGCTGCCTGGTGATCTAGCACATCCACTAGCTCTGCAGGCTAGTTGGGTCTGCCTGGTGATCTAGCACATCCACTAGCTCTGCAGGCTAGTTGGGGCCGCCTGGTGATCGAGCACATTTACTAGCTCTGCAGGCTAGTTGGAGCTGCCTGGTGATCTATCACATCCACTAGCTCTGCAGGCTAGTTGGGGCTGCCCGGTGATCGAGCACATGTACTAGCTCTGCAGGCTAGTTGGGACTGTCTGGTCATCTAGAGCATCCACCAGCTCTGTAGGCTAGTTGGGGCTGCCTGGTGATCTAGAACATCTACTAGCTCTGCAGGCTACTTGGGGCGGCCTGGTGATCTAGCACATCCACTAGCTCTGCAGGCTAGTTGGGGCTGTCTGGTCATCTAGAGCATCCACTAGCTCTGCAGGCTAGTTGGGGCCGCCCGGTGATCTAGCACGTCAACTAGCTCTGCAGGCTAGTTGGAGCTGCCTGGTGATCTAGCACATCTTCTACTAGCTTTGAAGTCTAGATGGGGCTGCGTCTTGATCAAGCACAACTTTTACTAGCTATGCAGGCTAGTTGGGGCTCTCTGGTGATCTAGCACATCCACTAGCTCTGCAGGCTAGTTGGGGCTGCCTGGTGACCTAGCACATCCACCTGCTCTGCAGGTTAGTTGGGGCCGCCCGGTGATCTAGCACACCTACTAGCTCTGCAGGCTAGTTGGAGCTGCCTGAGGATCTAGCACATCTTCTACTAGCTTTGAAGGCTAGATGGGGCTGCCTCGAGGTCTAGCACAACTTTTACTAGCTGTGCATGTCAGTTGGGGCTGTCTGGTGATCTAACACACCTTCTACTAGCTCTGCAGGCTTGTTGCGGCTGCCTGGTGTACTAGCCCACCGTCTGCTAGCTCTGCAGGATAGTTGAGGCTGCCTGGTGATCTAGCACAACTTCTACTAGCTCTACAGGCTAGTTGGGGCTGCCTGTTGATCTAACGCATCTTCTACTAGAGCTGCAGGCTAGTACCCGGGACTTCTTAGGCCACCCTCTGCCCTCTCCGGGCGGCCGAAACCTGGCCGGTGGTACCCGATCTCCCGCGTGTGTCGGGAACATACTCCCCCCTCGATTTCAACCCAATCCGAACAACTCCCATTAAGGGAGGTGCTTGAATATTCGGTCTGAGGTTCCTCTGGTAACGTCAGAGGTACCCCGAGTGCTAATGGTACAAAGATCTCGCACCACAGGAGCTGAAGGGTACGGATTCCCTCCCCTACGGGGGGTGTAAATTCTACAAATAGTATAATCCGAAGAAGGATAGCACTGGAAAAATCAAATCAATAACAAGGAATATCTACACAAAGTAAAGGAAGATCTGTGCGCCATCTACGGCACACAACATGGATCCACATTACATTCAGAACATAAAAGAAGGTGCAAAATGTGAGTTTCAGAATACATAATCAAACTATAATTTAGTGTTAATAAAACTAAACAAGGAAACAATGGAAAAACTGCAAACCAACAATGTAAAGCTTAATATAAGCTCTAATGCTTTGCCAGGTTATATGAATGGTGACGTATAATATAAAGTCTCAAAGTGTTTGAGAATGCTCACTTTCTTCTCGGGCAACAAGCAAGGCGAAAAGACGATTAGGTATCGACGTTTTGGGAGTGTGCATCTTTCCCATCATCAGTGTATATATAAAATGATATAACACAAATGTAACTCTGGATGTAACACAACTATAAAAAGGACAAAACACTATCAAAATTCGCATTACTGAACAAAGGACTCTTAAGTAAATTAAATGCCAGTTCAGGAGATGCTTTGGTGACCGAGGCTTCAGGAAAGGGAACCCTGTAACACAGCAAACGTCAGGTAATCCTACCACTACGGCCTGCATCTCGATTACCGACTATCTATCCGGCAGAATCAGCAGAATTCTCGCCAAATACATCAGGACCATCCACCAGCCACCTCTGAAGATTAAGCATCTGTTGAAACCAGTGAAAGACAAACTGGACTTCCAACTTCCGGGAGTGGACCGCATTCCCTATGAATGTGGGACACCGTATATAGGACAAACCGGAAGGACCATTGCTACTAGAATAATCGAACATGAACGGAGCATTCGTTTAATGCAACCTGAGATGTCTGGGATGGCAGAGCATTGTTTTGATAACGACCATAGAGCGAATATTGGGGAGACGACCATCTTGGCAAAATGCAACAATTACTGGGAGCAGAGAATTAAGGAGGCTTTGGCCATTACCTGCCATAGGCGCACGCTTAATCGTGATGCTGGATTTCAGTTCAGCTCCTCTTGGAAACCGGCCTTAAAATGGAATTCCTTTGATTAAAGAAGCAAAGATCAATGCAGCTTCATAATCAAGTTAATTAGTTACGTTTCTTTGACACAATTTTCTATACTCACGCCATCTCCTGACTTGGCATTTAACTTGCTGAAAACAGTCTTTTGTTCAGTAATGCGAATTTTGATAGTGTTTTGTCTTTGTTTATATTTGTGTTATTTCCAGTATTTCATTATGGCTATAACATTTTATAAATATCCTGATAATAGTTAAGTGCAGAGGTTCTATTCCCATTGGTCCTGGACCCGTAGGACCAAGGACACGGGCGTCCTTCTACCCAGGAGCGATGGATACACCAGGGCTCTTTCCATAGGGCAATACCTGCAGTCCAAAAAGCCCCCCCCCCCCCGCAGAGCATAACGTCAAGACTGGATGGAAGTGCATATGCCACTTACGCGCCTCAACCCCGCAGGGAAGACTACCGAAAACCTAGGTGGGGCCGCCTGGTGATATCCTGATATAGGTGAGGTGCACACTCCCGAAACGGTGACATCTAATCGTCTTTTCACCTGGCTTGTTGCCCGAGAAGAAATTGAGCATATTCGCCGCCAGCAAAGCTTCAGGTCCTATTTTGTGTTTAAGCATCTTTTACTTCTATACTCAGTATTAAGTTTTGGTCCCAGAAGAGCAGATTTGGTAAGATTAAAACGAGCTCTCCCTTGGAATGTAAAGAAGGCCCTAAACTTTCCATGTATTACTGAGCTGGATTACATGTGGTTCGGTCTGTGGCTCGCTTTCGGGAGGCCCAGGCTCGATTACCCTGACCGACCTACCTGACTCGGGTGTTTAACTGCTCACCAGACGAATGCTGGTTAGGTTAATTACACCCCTAATTTCCTGTCCCTCTATTTCATCCCCCTTTAGATTTCACATCAACTCTCATCTGGTGGTCTCTTTCAGGGAGGAAGTATCGGCGAGTGTCTCGCCGCTGCATGGCAGGATGAAACTCTCCTGGTAAACACTCCCTCCTCCGGTAGGATGGTCACTAACATATCCTTCATTGAATTAACCATTTTCGAGATACTCCTTGTTATGATTTGAATTTTCAAATAATTAAACTTTTCTCAAATGGTATATCGAAAATCTCTTCCATCTCTTGCCCATACGAAGCTATGATATAGCGACGAGCTCTTAAAAGATTTGACAGTCATTTAAGTCTATGCACTCTCATACTACCACTGTAGCTTTAAGGATATATATAAACATTTCTACGAAGTACTAACTCGATTCACATGAGGCAGGTAGAGGAATAGGTATTGGTAATAATCTGTTCAAAAGCAAGTAGGGAAATGCGCGTAAGACGTCAGTAAACTTATTCAAGGGATTTGAAAAATGTGTTCATTCTTATAGATAACACTGGGCAACAATGAAAATGTTTCGGGCTTAAAATAGTGAATTTACATATATTTCCATCTGCTGAATTCAAAAATCACCATAAAATGATAGATTAGCTCTTGCTTTGAAGATAAAGTGACATTTCATTTTTAGAGTGAAGATTTTAAATTTGGGGAATTTTTTGGGAGCTGGCACACCTGTCAAATAACGAAACACAATCAAAGAGAAATTTTTGAAATTAAGTGATGCAAAATTTAAGGAAGGCAATTTTGTTGGACCACAAATAAGAGAACTTGTAAAGGGTCCTGCGTTTGAGCAAATTTTGGAGGGGAAAGAAAAGGAAGCTTGGGAAGCCCTCAAGTGTGTTCTTCATGGATTTTTAGGCCACAAACGAGATGATAACTACAAGCATTTGGTGACAGTGCTCCTGCAAAAATACCTTGGATGCAACATGTCACTTCAGATCCATTTTCCTCCTAGTTTTTTTTTTTAATTTTAGGTCCTCCAACGTTAAGTGATTTTGGACGATGAATGGAATGGGCGAGATGACGCTCAAATGAGCCCAGGGTACATAGAGCTTAGAGTTACCCGACATTCGTCTTTCAGGATAGGGGAAAACCCAGGAAAAACCCTTAACCAGGTAAATCACCCTGACCGACATTCGAAATCGGGACCTCTTGAACGTGAAGCAGACACTCTACCACCACGCTACCGAAGCGGGCCCTCCCAGTTGTGGAAGTGTTAGTGATGAACATGGGGAGAGATTCCATCAGGATATTTCTGTTATGGAACAAAGATATCAGGGCCATTGGCATGAAATAATGCTTGCGGATTACTGTTGGTCTTTTTATAGGGATTCTAGGGAACTCCATCACAAGAGGCAAGCTAAAAGACGACGAAGTCAATAGGTCACCACATGATTCTCTTGAGACACGACTATCTGCGAAGTATTTTTCCAGCAATTTATAACTGTTAGCATGCAATTACCAGTTTAAAAAATCAACTTTCACTGTTGTTAGCATGTATGTAATTAAAATGTATCCTTTTCTCCATCCGTTAACGTGTAATACTTCCACCTTGGGTATATCATAGAAACCAGAGCTAATAAATATTTTTAACTGTCTTATTTGAATTTATCAACGCAAAATTAGTAGGGATTGCCTCATTAAGTGCTCGAAACATTAAAAAATTATTTTTTGTTGCTCAGTGTAACTGATAAAGGTATTATATAAAATATAAAAACAATCTCTGAAAAACATCACAACTGTATCAAAAACCACAACTTTGTATTGGAATATTTTACAGTGCGTCTTGGGGCCAACAAAAAGTTGCTTCCCTACCCGAGGGTTGAGACCATTGAGAATCTTAACAAGGATTACAGACCTGGAGAAAAGAAGCTTACAAGAAGCTTAGGGCAGCAAAAGTCAGAAGCCATAATCCTGGGAGGTGTCTATGTCTGTAGCAACATTTGGCCTTCCTCAGGCACTCCCAATCTCTTGTTCTATCGTCACTGCAACCGTCAGCACTTCCATTAGGTCCCTGGTACTAACTTGTCCTTCCCATTGGTGATCTAGAGTTCAACTTTACAAACAAGCTTCGATGAAATTTTGTATAATTTACAAGTGTTCTTTGTCACAGTCAAATAGCAACTTCATACATTTTTAAATTGTATTCGCCAAGTAAGAGGTTACAAATGGTTTATTATTTATAAAGGAACTGAAATTTAATATTCATTTTACCAAAAACAAAACAGATATAAGGGAATACACAGCAAAATATGAGGGCAAACCACATTAAATGCTGCTTAGCAACGGTTCTAGTTATACAAACAATAATGTCCATCCAACGGACGATAGAAGACACATGTTAGGCTCAGAAATAATGATGAAAACACATCTATACCCATGCCAATATTAGATATACGAGGGTCGTTCAATAAAGAATGATTATCATTTTTACGGTCATAAATTTTCGCACTAAAATTCAATCTTGTTAAAATTGAGAAACAAACACGCCGTAGTAATGCTATTGTTGGTACTCCTGGTTCCCGCCTGTGAGACCCAGGCAAGTTCAGACATGTTTAGTATCGCCTACCACTGAAATGGAGGTAACACGCGAGGAACAATATGCGTCTTTGAAATTCTGCTTTCCTCTCAACAAATTTTCAGTTTTGGCCTATACAATGTTACAGGGGGCCTATGGAGAGTCCGCTCTGCCCTGCAGCACAGCTCGAAGGTGGTTTAAAACCTTTAAAGAGGGGAGACAATTTCAAAGGAAGGTGGACGTGGTGCTCCAGTTACTGCTCTTACGGAAGAAAGCATCAACACTCCTGCTACCATTGTGAGAGAGGATCAACGAATTACCTTAAGGTCACTTTCTGAAATACTGAACATTTCATTGGGTGCCACATTTCCGTGAAGTAGGCTGGATGATGAACCACGAACATGCGCGGCCAAATATTGCCAATGTTGTTGCTGAATATCTTGCAAAAATCAACGTGAAGTGCATCCCTCAACCCATGTGACGTTTTCTGTGTCCTATGTTAAAGAAATGCCTTCGTGGGAGGTATTATCCATCATCAGAAGCAATGGTGAAGGCTGCGGAGGCGATTTTGAAGGATCCCTCAAAAAATGGTTTCCAGCAAGTCTTTGAAGAGTGGCAGAAACGCTGGGACAAGCGCCTCGCATTCAGGGGAAACTATTTTGAGAAGGGCCATCAAAATTATGAGGATGAGTAAAGGTACGTTGTAAAAAAAATATGTGATAATTCTTTATTAAACAGCATTCGTATAAACACTTAAAATAACCCTGGTAAAGTAAAAGTCAAAATTTTGTCGTATTTGCTTTTCTCAATCCAAAATTAGTAGGAATGGCCTCATAAAGTGATCGAAACATTCAAACATTAGTTTTTGTTGCCGAGTGTTATTATCTCATACGTGGTTTATTTGTCAGCCAGTTCTTCGCTCTAAGCTGTCTGGTCTCTGTGAGCACCAGTCAGAATGAGTGGTACTCAATCGAGATCTGGATTCAGATTGCAGTTTTAGTGCACCTGTACCTATCCGAGAACCTGGGCCACAAGTATTCGAAAACAGTATTCAGGACAAATGCAAACGAGAACTTCGAACTCATCGAGAATATTCAACACTTAAATAAATCGACATATTGTATTGCAATACTTCCATCACAAGCGTACAGGCTCAGATAATACACTCAGATACGCAGATCTCAGTACAGGATTTCTGTTAATCCACACCTGGCCAACACGGTTTGCTAACTCCAATTCTCTGATCAGTAGGGTAGAACAAAGTAGGCCTTGTCTTAATCCGTCTTTCCATTGTTTTATCAACAGTTTGCGGTATCCATCTGCACCATCTCCACCTGGCCAACACAGTTTGCTAACTGCAATTGTCAGTAGAGTAGAAGAAAGTTGGCCTCCTCTTAATCCGTCTTTCCACTGTTTTATCAATATTTTGTGGTATCTATCTGTGATTTTTCGTATTTTATCAGTTTTGATAGATTTTAAGGAACATTTTCCTGCTTATTATTATACAAGATTTTATAAATATCTAAAATAGGCATGGCTGCATATCCTGAGGAGAGGGAGGAGCTGAATGAAGATTACCGCTACCATATTTTCCATGCAAAATATTATGTAGAAGACTTAAGAAGTCCGGAAGGTAAAAGTATGGCCTGGCAATGGATTGAGAAATTATCAATCGAACAAGGCAGCATCGAAGTGTTGCGTATCTGCAACTAATTTGTAATGTTTCTTTATTTTTCCGTTCAGAAGGGCATACTGACAAGGCCATTTCATCGCCACCCACCCAGAGGACCGCTTAGATCTATTAGGACACTTTTGCCGGAGCGACTGGAGTTCATTTAGTCATCCTGATCGCCACCATCTACAAGAACGTCCATCTCATCGCAGTAACACAGCGTCTACTGAAGCAACAACTAAGACCAAAATTAGCATCTATGGGATTTGTGAGTTCATTTAGACATCATGATCGCAACCATCTACAAGAACGTGCATCTCATCGCGGTAACACAGCGTCTACTAAAGCAACAACTAAGACCAAAATTAACATCTATGTGATTTGTAATCGTTATTTCTTCTGAAATGTTTTGTACAATAAATGGTTGTGTATTACGTGTGAAAAGTGGTAATTACTTCAGCAGAAGCCATAAAGGGATTTTGTTTATATTATATCTTGTTTATCAGTTGCTTATAGCACGTAGCATTCCACATAGGAATTACGATATGCAAGGCTTCAACATCAATACACATTTTGTGATTCCTGTTTACTTTTCTACCATATACAGTAGTAGCGCAAGTATTGCATTCCACCCAAAATGTCAGTGGAAATATTCGTTTTGATGTTCTCTGAATTAAAGAAAGGTCATTTAGAGTAAAAGGTCCACGTGTTATGTCAATAACGCACCTCAATTAATCGGCTAAATACAAAAAATTTGGAATTTAATTTAGCTTCCTCCAAGGATACGAAACTAAGATTTTTTTAAAAAAAAGGCACCATTACTAAAGGCTACCCTTTACATGTAACAGTTTTCAAAATTTTGAATTTTTGTAAAATAGTTCAAACTATTTTGATTAAATTGCCATATTCTTAAGAGGTTTTTGTAACAAATGAAAGGTATATCCTTAATTCTCTGGGAATGTCTTCATTCTGGATCACTTTTGTATAACTTTGAAACAAAATCTAACAACAAAAATAGTATAGACCTCGCTAAGGCTCACATACTTCATGTCATACTATGTTTTTCGTGGAGTAAACCATTGTAGAAATATTTGTTGTTATTTGAGAGGATTATCCGGTACTTGTCTAAATAATAAGTCCGTATTCTTTATTGTCACTTGGCCATTCAGAGAGAACAGAATTTTAAAGACATCACACAGCATCATCTGTTTTAAGAGAAGACTATCACTTAAAATACTTCCACATTCCCTTGCTCCTAATATAAGGTAATATTTATTAACAAGAAGTGGATAGAAGAATAAATGTAAGAGTACTTTAACAGAGCAGAGAAAGTCATATGAGTGCAGAACATGAGGTTTTTAAAATAATTTACATCTTCATCATCCGCTATTGGGGTTTGAGTAACTGCTTAAGGTGAGAAGGTACTTCACTTGGGATTGAGATTCAGTTTTTCGTTTTTACATTTTATTATAATTTAATCCCTCTATATTTCAAATATATAGTTAAAACTTCATTCGCGCAATATTTTATATCTAATTTATTAATTACATTAGTGGGTGCTAAGTTAATGTCACGTCCCTTTTCGTAAACTTTCAGAAAATCGATCATAATTTCTATAATACTGAACAGATATTTCTGAATGGATATTTCAAGTGGTGCTAGTTTTTCTTTTGTCTTTGGCTGTGTATGTGAAGTTATTTCTTCTGAATAATATTTTGTACTAGTTATTGGTGAATATATGATATGGGTAGGGCACAAACATTTGGAAATAGGAAGTTTACACGCAATATTTTTAATAAAACAGAACAGTAAATGTAGAAAATATAAATACAATAGATAATTAAACCACATGTAATATTGAGGTTAGTAGGTCCAGTTCACAAAATACGTGTGCTAGTCCTGTTAGTAGTCATATACGGAAATTGATGAGCTGCGAGTCCCGAAAGCAGATAAAATGGTTGAAGAACTGACCAAGAAGGCAAGAAAAATGAAAGGAAACTTGGAAAGAACAAGGGAGGATACAGAGGGTCTAGACTATGCAGCAGGAATGTTCAGACATATGTAAGAACTGAGTAATCAATATATAAATATTGAAGCTGTTTTTCTCAGTAATAAAAGTAAGTACACCTTCCCCAAAGTATAAGCTTTCTTTGTTGATAGTTCCGGAGGGCTGGAAGTTTTTAGCAATGTGAAGGTAGATGTTATTCCTCCAACGAATTCGCTTGCGACCAGTTTTCCCGGAGTATCCTTGTAGAGAAGCTCCTTGTACTTGGAGACATTCAGTTGCTGCTTATTTCCTTTGGGTACTTTCCTGCCTGATGCTTCATCGGAATTTGGCATTTTCTTATATGACTTTGGCCATCACTTTTTGAAACTGAGAACATCGTTTGATATAAGGTGATATACAGTAAATCGGTCAGACTTACTAGCTTTTAGCTTGAGCTCTGTATATTCATCAGGAGTAGAAATCCTGTCCATCTTTCTCAAGAGACGCTTTATGCTTCCAAAGTCTCTGTCACATGGGGAAAATGAGTGGCCACGTACAAGGTAGTTGTGAGTTATCACAGCGAGTCACAAACCACGTGATGTCATCAAGGCCGCCAACCGTCAAGAGTGAAAATTTCCGCAGAAGGAACCTAAGCGACGGCGCCTGGGTTCTTTCTGAAATAAACTGATTATTTTCAAGGCTGTAAATAGCATTCCTGATATGAAACATTGGTTATTTCTGCACCAAAAACACATTTTTTGATATTTTGTCTCTCAGGTGGTTTCTGAAAAAAACAAACATTCATTTACATCCCTCGAATTTCCTGTCACCCCATGTCATATCCATTATCATTCGATATCATCTCTCATCTGGTGTCTCTTTCGGGGTAGTAGTGTCGGCGGGTGTCTCGGCGCTGCATGGTAGGATGATAAGCTCTTGGTAAATACTTCCTCCTTCGGTAGGACAGTCTCCGGGTAGGCCTATTGGGCTGTTTCTGAACCACGATGGATGGAATACCCGTTGGACTGGCCTACCGGGGAGTTTGCAACTGGTAAAGTTTAGGTTTACTCCACCCTCTGCACTGCTGTGGCTTCTTGGCACAGCCACCCTATATCTCCTCATCGTTCTCTCCGGGGCTGCCCCACATGGGGACATAGGTGCAATAGACCACGTTTGGACCTCCGTATTCAATACCCTCCATAAGTTAGTACAGTCCAATTTATTTGCGTATATTCGTAGGCACAATAGGAATTTGAGAATACAGTACTGTCCACCCACAAGAAGACAAGAAGCCAAGGCAGAGGAATGGGTTACGTAATCACTTTCGCTGTCCGCATGATGTCTATGCTTGCCTTCCGGATATGATAAAGATTCCAGGTTCATATAAAATACCCGCTGTTGTCACATAACTGACCCATGCATAATACCTGCCACTGCAGATACTCAAACGAACATTAGATCTGGCAGCATGGGTAACTCATATGTACTCTCATACGCTCATTTCGTAGTAAACAGATCCACTAACAGAGAAGATAAACAGTTCAAACGCCTCCCGCTCTTCAGGCCCTACTTGCGTTCTTGTAGTGGGCAGACAGCATATAATACTGTCGTGGCGACGCGCATAAAAGTTTCGCACTGAGCGATAACCCGGCTTGTGTACACAAAGGAACTGATAAAGATAGTATGCAGATAAAGGTCTACCGAAAGAAACAAACTGAGATAAATGGAAATTTCTGGTTACATCTCGATTGATAGAGATTATTCGGTTTCTTGACTGTTCTGGAATACTCTGGAATTATCAGATGAATTATTTAAGGATGTGAAGACTAGCCAAGATACAATCGTGAACAGCAGTAAACACAGTAAGGAGTAAACAGTTGTAGAGTGTTGTTGTAACGAGAGCTGAGGCAATGAGAACGCTGTTTGTGTGGTCATCGACCTCGGTAGATTGTTCTGCTCTAACTTGCTACTGTGAGTGTATTTATACGCAAATAAAAAACGTTTTAGCTTTCTACAACTTTGGATTTTTAATTCTACTAACTCACAAAGTCACAATTGCTGCCAGGAAGTGGAACATTTGACAATGGACGCGACATTGGAGAATATTTTACAGAAAATGGAAGAAATAAAGGCCGAGTTAACAACGAAGACGGTAACGGCAAACAACAACCTGGCAGCGGAACTGAAAGAAATGAAGACGGCTAACGACAACCTCGCTGCAAAGACGGAAGCTGGAAACTACAACTTTGCCACGACAATGACTGCGAAGAAAACCAAATTAACCACGGAAATGAATGCTGTAAATGAGGCCCTCGTCGCAAAGTTTGAGGAGCAGTTGGTTGACGTAAATGAGGACGTCACAGAGTTGGGCGAGTACGTCGAAGACCTGGCAAGCCGCGTTAACGATTTGAGTGAAAGGCTGACAGTAACACACAGTCCCTGAACGCCATGGTGGAGGACATCGTAGGCAGTAGGTTAAAGGATTGAAAGGTCGACGTGCCGGGACGCGACACATCATCAGCTCGCTTCAAACCTCCTAAATACGACGGCGCAATAACTTTCGAAGTCTTCCGCCGTCAATTCGACACGGTGGCCAAACACAGCAAGTGGTCACCAGAGGAAGAGGCCGCACAACTAATATCCAGTCTACAGGGACGGGCCGCAGAAGTTCTGAACGCGGTACAGACAGCGGCGGTGCCCAAGGCTATATGGGAAGCCCTGGAGAACCGCTTCGGAAACCACCGCTTAGCCGCAACGTACCGAAGCCAGCTGAAATCAAGGTCGCAGCAGCCAAGGGAGACACTAAAGGAGCTCACCCTGGCCATTGAACAGCTGGCCAGCAAAGTCCTAGTCGACCTCCCACCAAAGTTCGTATCCCGAGAGGCTGCCTACATTTTTGTCGACGGGGTACGAGACACGGAGATTCGTCACCGCCTAATGCTTGGCAATTACAAAACCCATCCAAGATGCGCCAACGTCAGCATTAAGTATGGAGGCGGCCAAGGTGACGGCTACCCCGACGACGCGAACCAGGAATATCAGCAACATGGGAAAGAGAAGACCAGTCGAGGGACGCCAGCGAAGACCTGTTGGACTGTGTTGGGGGTGTGGACAGCCGGGACATCTGGAGAGAGACTTCCTACACCAGAAAAATTAGCCGGAAAACGAGTAAAGGCCGCCGTGGAGAGGGGCATCAGCACCATCCTCTCGAGTGACACTGCGCGCCGTCAGCCGGCGTACGGTTGACGGCTTCATCACGGATGGTTGGGTGAGAGGGAAGCCGTGCGCCGCGTGCTGGTGAACACCGTTGCAGCCCTGACCAGTCAACTTATCACTGAAGTTAGTCTACGATTGACAAGATTTTGACCTAACATTTGCATTACCGCAATGTGTGTGCGAGGTGGATCTCCAAAATGCTCACCGAAGACCATAAATGGCAACGTGTTGAAGTGGCCCACCGATTCCTAGAGCGCTCTGCAGAACAGGGCGAGGAATTGCTGGATTCAATTGTCACTAGCGATAAAACCTGGGTGCACTACACAGCGCCAGAATCTAAAAAACGTTCTCGTCAGTGGCGGCATTCGAAATCACTGAAGCCGCCAAAGTTCATACAGACACTTTCTGCCGGCAAAGTGATGGCCAGTGTGTTCTGGGACAGAAAAAGTGTATTGTTTGGCGAATTTATGCCTACCGGCACAACAATAAACGCCGCTACCTACTGTGAGACTTTAAAAAAATTACGCCGCGCTATTCAAAATGGAAGGAGAGGAAGGGAGTGATTTTTCATCACGTCAACGCTCGTCCCCATACTGCACATGCAACGGCTGATCTCCTGGCCCAGTTCGGATGGGACATCCTCGCCCATCCCCTCTACAGTCCAGACTTAGCACCTACTGATTATCATCTGTTTCCTGAGTTGAAGTCACACCTGGGTGGAACACATTTCCAGACCGACGATGATTTGAAAAACGAGGTTGAGCGCTACCTCCGCAACTTGGCGGGAGAGTGCTATGACAAGGGTATACAAAAACTGCCACAGCGCATGCAAAATTGCACCGATCATTTTAACACTCATTGACAATAAACATATTCTGTATATTAAATAAAATTGCAGACCTTATTTTACGGGCACGCCTCCTACCTAGAGGAAGGCATTGGAGCTGACACACTTGATAATTATAGATGCGATTATTGCATTAAGAAATATTAAACTAATTTATTCAGTTTTGAGTGCCATTAACCAGTACCGCTCAACCCAACCTTTCATATTTGTTTATTTCCATGGCTTCCTGTTTAAATAAATGTCTTGATCTGTACTCTTTTCTAGAGCCTATTCATGTAACTTGCAATTTGCTGTTTTAAAAGTGACTTCTGTAATTATACTTGAGGTTGCTGAACTATGAGCGCCATTACCCTACTCTCCCCTACATGCGCCTCCATTAATTTTAAACATCAATTCACGAGTCTGAGAATTAAGACCACAAGGCGAACTCGAATTAAGTTTTAGAAGGTAGTTGTTGTGTTTCCCTTCCTATATGGATGTGAAACATCGACATTAACGTAAGATACAGGTTGCTGAAATGAGGCTCCTAAGATCAGTGAAAGGATGCATCCTTTAAAAAAGTAACAGAAGAATTATAAATAGTTCCTCTGGAAGAAAAAAGTTATATGTACGTTATAGAAATGAATGAAAGCAACAGGCTGGAAGTATGACAACAGGGAGGATCACAAGGATAACATTTTACTTCAGGGCGAAAGGAAGTAGGAATTGGGTAGTATAGTTTATTTACGTCATTTAGTCATCTTGCGTGGTCCACACTGATTATTATCTAATACGTGGTTTATTTGTCAGCCAGTTCTTCGCTCTAAGCTGTCTGGTCCCTGTGAGCACCAGTCAGACTGAGTGATACTCAATCGAGATCTGGATTCAGATTGCAGTTTTAGTGCAACTGTACCTGTCCGAGAACCTGGGCCGCAAGTATTCGAAAACAGTATTCAGGACAAATGCAAACGAGAACTTCGAACTCATCCGAGAAGTATTCGAGTAGGTACATACATGGTTTCGAGAATATCCAAGACTTAAATACATCGACATTTTGTATTGTAATACTCCCATCACAAGCGTACAGGCTCAGATAAGACATTAACACACGCAGAGATGCCTTACCAGATCTCAGTACAGGCTTTCTGTTAATCTACACCTGGCCTACACAGTTTGCTAACTGCCATTGTCAGTAGAGTAGAAGAAAGTTGGCCTCGTCTTAATCCGTCTTTCCACTGTTTTATCAATATTTTATGGTATCTATCTGTGATTTTTCGTATTTTATCAGTTTTGATAGATTTTAAGGAACATTTTCCTGCTTATTATTATAAAAGATTTAATAACTATCTAAAATAAGCATGGCTGTATATCCTGAGGAGAGGGAGGACCTGAATGAGGATTACCGCTACAATATTTTCCACTCAAAATGTTATATAGAAGACTTAAGAAGTTCAGAAGATAGAAATTTGGCCTGAGAATGGATTGAGAGATTATCAATCGAAGACGGCAGCATTGAAGTGTTGCGTATTCGCAACGAATTTGTAATGTTTCTTTATTTTTCCGTTCAGAAGGGCATACTGACAAGGTCATTTAATTGGCCCCCCACCCAGAGGACCTCTTACATCTATTAGGCCACTTCTGCCGGAGCGACTGGAGTTTATTTTGACTTCCTGATCGCCACCATCTACAAAAACTTCCATTTGATCGCAGTAACACAGCGTCTACTGAAGCAACAACTAAGACCAAAATTAATATGTATGTGATCCTGTAATCGATATTTTTTCTGAAATGTTTTGTAGAATAAATTTTTGTGTATTACCTGTGAAAAGTGGTAATTATTTCAGCAGAAGCCTTAAAGGGTATTTTGTTTATATTATAATTTATCAGTCGCTTATAACACGTAGCATTCCACACAAAAATTACGATAGCAGGACTTCAACATCAATACACATTCTGTGACTCCTGTTCGCTTTCCTACCATACAGGGTGAGTCACCTAAAACTTGCACCGTAAATATTTCTGAAATGGTATGTGCTATTGATATGCGGTTTTCACGGAATTGAACTATAGGCAGGGGCTCGCATTTTCAAATGATACACAGATTTTTATAATTTTTAGAAAGTGTATTTATGTACAAAAGTTACATTTTTTTAAATGGAACAATGCGTATTGACATTAAGAAAATAAAAGTAGAATAAATTAGAATGTCAATGGTGTTTTTTGCACGATTCTAATGTAAGTAGTTTACGAGAAATCGTCATTTGTACAAAACGGGACAATGGCTAGGACAAACTAAAGAAAAACAAGTGAATGAAGAAAAATGAGGATTCTGACAAGTAAACAAAACTGTACCCTCAAAGCCTGTGTTCAAAATGAGCACCACCAGCTTCAATACAAGCTTCCAGTCTAGTATGTAAAGATTGCTGTACACGTTCTAGCATTTCAGTGGAAATTTCAGCTCAGGCAGCAGTAATACGCCGTTTCATATCTTCTGGTGTAGTTGGTATGTCCTTGTAGACAGTGTATTTCAGCTTCCCCCACAGAAAAAAATCTAAAGGAGTCAAATCTGGTGAACGGGCCGGCCAAGGTACAGGTCCCCTTCGTCCAATCCACCGATTTTGAAAAATCCTTGAAGATGAGCTGTAGTAATTCGTGCACTATGGGCCGGACAGCCATCATGTTGATACCACAGATTCCTCCTAGTCTGAAGGAGAACGTCTTCTAACATCTGTGGAAGATCGTCTGTTAGTAGGTTGAGATACTTCTGTGAATTCAGTGTTCCTTCTATGAAAAAAGGGCCAATGATGTGATGGTTCACTATTCCACACCACACGTTCACACTCCATGGATGCTGACGTTCTACCTGACGCAGCCAACGAGGATTGTCAACAGACCAATAGTGCATATTTTTTAGATTTACTTGGCCATGATTAGTAAATGTTGCTTCATCAGTGAACAAGATACATGACAAATTTGGAGTATCATGTCTCAATGCCCATGTACAAAAGTTCACACGATTCTCAAAATCATTGCCATGCAGCACTTGATGGAGAGAGATGTGATACGGATGGAACTTATGACAATGGAGGATGCGGATTACACTTCTTTGACTGATGCCGCTTCCTCGTGCGATTGCACGAGAACTAATGTGGGGATCTACTGCAACAGCAGCTAGAACATTAATTTCTCCTTGCTCTCCAGTTGTTCGTTTATTTCTGGTGCGTTTTCTAGACGTTATACTACCACTTTCACGTAATTGGTTGAAGAGGTTCACAAATAATTGACGAGATGGTTGACGTCTATTCGGATATGTTTCCAAGTACACTGTACAAGAAAGAACTGCATTCTTTCTACATTCACCATAAACTATGAGCATATCTGCTTTTTCTGCATTGGTAAATACCATCTTCCAAGCACGTCCTACTGCTTCAACTATCACAAAATAACTGCCAGTGTAGACAAAACACATTGTAAACAAACATAACAACATCCTAGCCTAGCAACTAAGCAATTGAATGGAACAAACAACTGCCGGTGCGTTCAATTTTCAAATGACGATTTCTCGTAAACTACTTACATTAGAATCGTGCAAAAAACACCATTGACATTCTAATTTATTCTACTTTTATTTTCTTAATGCCAATACGCATTGTTCCATTTAAAAAAATGTAACTTTTGTACATAAATACACTTTCTAAAAATTATAAAAATCTGTGTATCATTTGAAAATGCGAGCCCCTGCCTATAGTTCAATTCCGTGAAAACCGCATATCAATAGCACATACCATTTCAGAAATATTTACGGTGCAAGTTTTAGGTGACTCACCCTGTATACAGTAGTAGCGCAATTATTGCATTCCACCCAAAATTTCAGTTTATATATTCGTTTTGATGTTCTCTGAATTAAATAAAGATCATTTAGAGTAAAAGGTTCATCTGTTATGTCCATAACGTACCTCAATTAATGGGCTAAATACAAAACTTTGTAATTTAACTTAGGTTCCTCGAAGGATACGAAACTAAGAACTTTTTTTTAAAAAAAGGTACCATTACTGAAGGCTACCCTTTACATGTAACAGTTTTCAAAATTTTGAATTTATGAAAAATAGTTCAAGCTATTTGATAAAATTGTCATATGCTTAAGAGATTTTTGTAACAAATGGAAAATATATATCCTTAATTTTCTGGGAATTTCTTCACTCTGGATGACTTTTGTATAACTTTGAAAGAAAATCTAACACCAAAGGTAGTATCAGACCTCGCTAAGGCTCACATACTTCATGTCATACTTTGTTTTTCGTGGAGTAAACAATTCCAGAAATATTTGTTGTTATTTGAGAGGATTTTCCAGTTCTTTTCTAAATAGGAAGTCCGTATTCTTTATTGTCACTTGGCAATTCAGAGAGAATAGAATTTTAAAGACGTCAGACAGCAACACATGTCTTAAGAGAAGACTTTCACTTAAAATACTTCCACATTCCCTTGCTCCTACAATAAGAAAATGTTTATTAACAAGAGGTGGATAGAGGAATAAGTGTAAGAGCACATCTACAGAGCAGAGAAAGTCATTTGAGTGCAGCACATCAGGTTTTTAAAATAATTTACATCTTCATCATCCGCTATTAGGGTTTGAGTAATTCCTTAAGGTCAGAATCTACTTCACTTGGGGTTAAGATTCACTTTTTTTGTTTTTACGTTTTATTAAAATTTCATCCCTCTAGATTCCAAATATATAGTTAAAACTTCATTGAGGCAATATTTTATATCTCATTTGCTAATTATATTAGTAATAAGTTTTAGTCACGCCCCTTTTCGTTAACTTTCAGCAAATCGATCATAATTTCTGTAATATTGAACAGATATTTCTGAAGTAAGCCTTGTGTTGTAATGCATCTTTGAAATGGTGCTAGTTTTTTCATGTCTTTGGCTGTGTATAAGAACACAGTCTCAGTGGTTAGACCGCTTGGCTCTCAACAAGGCGGCCCGGGTTCGATACCAGGCGACCGCAAAATGAGATTTGTGATGGACAACAAGGCCCTGGGGCGGATTTCCTCCGGGACCTCCGGTTTCCCACACTATCTCATTCCACCGGTGCTTCATCTTCATCTCATGTACCATCAGTGTCACCGCCTGCGGTGCCGTATGTAGCAAAAGCGGGCGTTAAACACTACACATTTCATTTCATTTGAACTGTTATTTCTTCTGAATAATATTTTGTACTAGTTATTGGTGAATATATGATATGGGTAGGGCACAGACATTTGGAAATAGAAAGTTTACAGGCAATATTCTTACTAAAACAGAACAGTAAATGTAGAAAATATAAATACAATAGATAATGAAACCACATGTAATATTGATGTTAGTAGGCCCAGTTCACACAATACATGTGCTGATCATGTTAGTAGTCATATACGGAAATTGATGAGCTGCGAGTCCTGAAAGCAGATAAAATGGTTGAAGAACTGACCAAGAAGGCTAGAAAAGTGATAGGAAACATGGAAAGAACAAGGGAGGATAGAGAGGGTCCAGACTATGCAGCAGAAATGTTCAGACACACGTAAGAACTAAATAATCAATATATAAATATTAAAGCTGTTTTTCTCAGTAATAAAAGCAAGTACACCTCCCCCAAAGTATAAGCTTTCTTTGTTGGTAGTTCCGGAGGGCTGGAAGTTTTAAGCAATGTGAAGGTAGATGTTATTCCTCCAACGAATTCGCTTGCGAACAGTTTTCCCGGAGTATCCTTGTAGAGAAGCTCCTTGTACTTGGAGACATTCAGTTGCTGCTTATTTCCTTTGGGTACTTTCCTGCCTGATGCTTCATCGGAATTTGGCATTTTCTTATATGACTTTGGCCATCACTTTTTGAAACTGACAACATCGTCCGATTTAAGGTGATATACAGTAAATCGGTCAGACTTACTAGCTTTTAGCTTGAGCTCTGTATATTCATCAGGAGTAGAAATCCTGTCCATCTTTCTCAAGAGACGCTTTATGCTTCCAAAGTCTCTGTTACATGAGGAAAATGAGTGGCCACGTACAAGATAGTTGTGAGTTATTGTCACAGCGAGTCACAAAACACGTGATGCCATCAAGGTCGCCAACCGTCACGAGCGAAATTTACCGCAGAAAGAACCTAAGCGACGGCGACTGGGTTCTTTCTGAAATAAACGGATTATTTTCAAGGATGTAAATATAATTCCAGATATGAAACACTGGTTATTTCGGCCCTAAAAGATGTATTTACCTTTAAATTGTACAGGACCACCAAAAACATACTTTTTCATAATTTGTTCTTAGGTGGTTTCTGAAATATACTATTCAATTACATCCCCCGAAGTTCCTGTCAGTCCATGTCATCTCCATTATCATTCGATATCATCTCTTATTGTAGGTCTCTTTCAGAGTAGTAGTGTCGGCGGGTGTCTTGTCGCTGCACGGCAGGATGATATTGACATTGTGGGTTCGTGAAATCAAAAGTCCAGGTTACAAACACAAAGAAAATTGCACTTTATTTTCGTAGAGATACGCTTCGTACACATACACAATACAACATACAAGGTCAACAAACACAGCTGTTTACCCGCACGCGTTCAATTACCGACTAACTCCTCTTTGGTGGGCGGTCAGCCTTTTTATAGATTACTATCAGTCCAGAAATTTATCAAACGATCTCCACCTGGCTAGAACAAAGGCAAAATCTCGAGAAATCCGTCTCCTACCCCACCTCCACCGTTTCGTAAAGCTTTCATCTACACACTGCACACACATACCTTTGAATGCCTTGCTGCCTCGATCAACAATGCCCTGGCAGCACTGCTCCCTCCTCAAGGCTGGTCGTCCCGAACAGCACTATGGTAATGAGCCAGACGATCCAGGTGTACCACCGACATCTTCCCTCGGGGCACCTTCTGGATGCGGTAGATCACGTCGTTAACCCTCTTCACCACCCAGTACTGTCCTTGCAATGGGTGCTGGAGCTTCGGTCATCGTCCCTTGGTTCGGGTAGGGTGGTACAACCAGACCAGGTCACCATGCTGGAACCCTTGGCTGTGGAATTGCCTGTCGTATCAGATCTTCATGCGGTCGCTCGCCTTCTGGATGTTTTCACTAGTCATCGCCTGCATGTCGTGGAGATGGTGCACCAGGTTTTCCACATACTCAATTGCTGGCTGTAATACGTCCGGGGCGCTTCCATAAGCCAGATCACAAGAGAGGCGAACTTCTCGGCTTTACATTAAGCTGGCTGGTGTCATCCCAGTGGTGTCGTGTGTAGACGAGCGGTAAGCCAGCAAGAACAGTGGCACCTTGACGTCCCAGTCTCGTTTATGGCAGCCACGACCTCCCTCAGGTGCTCTTCTAAGGTCTTTATGTACCTCTCCACCATTCTATTTCGTTCAAGAGGTCCCGAGTTCGAATCTCGGTCAGAGTGAGTTACCTGGATAAGGTATGTTTCCGGGGATTTCCCTTATCCTGTAAGACGATTGCCGGGTATCTGTAAGCTCCATGGACCCCGGACTTATTTCAGCATCATTTCATCCATTCCATTCATCAACCGATTAGACGTAACCTTGGAGGACGTAAATTACACAAAAAACATGCCATCTGACTGGGGATGTAGGGATATTGTGCGGGTCTTGTTCACCCCAAGCCTTTTTAGTACCCCCTACATCAGGTTGGACTCAAAATTGTTGCCCTGGTCGCTGTGAAGATCTAATGGCACCCCAAATCAGCAGAACACTTGCTCCACAAGGCAGTCTGAGATTGGCTTTACCTCCTGCTTAGGTATGGCATACACCTCCGGCCACTTGATGAAGTAGTCCACGACCACTATCACATACTTGTTGCCTCGGTCAGACCCTGGGAATGGTCCAGTTATGTTGACGGCGAACTTTTCGAATGGCGCTCCGACGTTTTCCTGCTGCAGGCGACCCCGGCTCCTAGTCTGCGTGCCGTGATTCGCTGCACACACGTGACATTGACGGCGCCATCTATCAGCGCCTGCTCGGAGCCTCAGCCCGTAGTAGCGCTGTCTGAGATTGTCGATCGTTCGATTTGCTCCCAGGTGTCCTCCTGAAGTACCTGCGTTCACTTCCTCCAAGACTTTTGGGACCTTGTTTCGGGGAAGTATCAACTGCTCTCTCTGGGTCTTCCATCAGACGATTCCCATTCCCGGAACAGGACGCCCTCTCCTGTCTTCAAAGAGTCCCATTGGGCCCAGGACGACTTGCAGGTGGCTCTCCTCGGTGAGCTGTCCTCCCAGGTTGGTCTTGTCCCTGCGTACACTTCTTTCAAGAGTGGCCCCAAGTCTGTGTCCACCAGCTGCTGTCTCCTAAGGCCTGCGCTATCCCAGCCATCCGCAGGAACTGCCGGGTTCACTCGGACAGCTGCGCCACGCTCCTTCTCTTCCACTCTTGTGCATTGGCTGCACTCCTCTGGGCAGGCTCTTCGGGACATGGCTTTGGCAAATTTACTCTGAAAGGCGCACGCTTAATAATGATGCTGAACTTCAGTTCAGCTGCTCTTGGAAGCCAGCCTTAAAATGGAAATCCGTCGATTTAAGAAGCAGAGATCAATACAGCTTGATAATAAAGTTAAGTAGTTATGTTTCTTTTACACAATTTTCTATTATCACGCCATCACCTGACCGGGCTCTTAATTTACTGAAAACAGTATTTTGTTCAGTAATTTTTTACAGTCATAATTTTTCGCACTAAAATTCAAACTTATTACATTCTGTTAGCTTAATGTGAAAGAAACACGTCATAGTAGTTTCATTGTTGGTACTCATGGTTCCAGCCTGTGAGAACCAGGCAAGTTCAGACATGTTCAGTATCGCCTACCGCTGCAATTGAGTTAACACGCGAGGAACAATATGCGGCCTTGAAACTCTGCTTTCGTCTCAACAAATCTTCAGTTATGGTCTATGCAATGCTACGGGAGGCCTATGGAGATTCTGTTCTTCCCTACAGCACAGCCTGAAGGTGGTTTAAAATGTTTAAAGAGGGAAGACAATCAATTCCAAAGGATAGTGCGGCCCGGTGTTTTAGGTACTGCTCTTACGAAGAAAACATCAACACTGTTGCTGCCATTGTGAGAGAGTATCGACGAATTACCTTAAGATTCCTTTCTGAAATACTGACCATTTCATTGGGTCCCACCCACACGTTAGTGACACAAACATTAGACATGAGACGTGTTTGTGTGCGATGGGTTCCAAGACTGTTGATTCTCGAACAAAAGGTCATTCACATGCAGGTCTGCATGTGTTTAAAGATGATGTTAGAGGAAGATGCGGAGTTTCTTTCAAATGTAATCAGTGCTGATAAAACTTGGCTACAGTACAGTACAAGCAGTACAGTACAGTTGCAGTACAGGCGCAATATGTTATTAGCAAATTATGGCTGTGAACTTAATTGCATGCCCACACATCCAACGTTTACGCCGTTCTTTAGTACCTTCATGGACGTGCGTTATAAGAACACTTCTATTAAACCAAAGCCACCTGGTTTTCTTTTCCGGAAGCTCCTTAGACATCTTGATACTGAAATGCCCAAGAGATGTCCTAGGGGGGAGAGGACATACCCTCCTTGGTTGTGCGGAGCGTCCCCGGTTGATCTGGGAATGACTAAATATGATAAATCTACCATGTCTATGTCTAGTATCCGCACATGTTTTTTTAGAATTTTTATCGCGATATGAGGACCATTTTGTAACTTATACTGATGGCTCCAAGAACTCAAATGGTGTTGGTTGTGCTTACGTATGTGGAACCGAACCGTATACATTCGGATTCCACACTAGCACTTCCATTTTTACTGCAGAGCTTTATGCAATTTACCGGGCCATTTTACACGTACGTCGACGAAAGTTGGGGGACTGCTTAATTCTGAGTGATTCCCTCAGTGCACTTCAAAGCCTACGGCAGCTGTACAACTACCACCCTATTGTGCAGCGTATACAGGATGCCCTCCACGTTTTACACGCTTCTGGCGTTAACGTGGTGTGTGCATGGATCCCTGGTCACGTAGGCTTGCGGGGGAATGAAATGGCGGATTCAGCAGCCAAGACGGCTATCATGAAGCCCAGGATTCGAATACCATCTGTGACATCGGAAGACTTTAGGGCCGTATTGCGGAGAGCTGTGCAAACCTGCTGGCAGGAAGAGTGGTCCGCTCTCCGCAATAATAAACTTAGATCTGTCAAAGAACTTCCGATTCCCTGGATTACCTCCTATTGGTCATCTCGTCGCGAGGAGTTTGGCTCGGATACCAATTGGGCACTGCTTTTTTACTCATAGTTTTCTTTTTAAAAAGGAGCCTTCTCCATTGTGTCCGTTTTGCAATGAAGCGTTTTCTGTACGACACGTGCTGCTAGAGTGTTTTCACCTAGCAGACCTTAGGACGTCTCTGCAGCTGCCGCTCAGCTTTGCAGAAATGCTAGCGGACGATAACGCAGAAGTGGAGAAGGTTTTTAGATTCTTTTCGAGATTAGATTTTAGGATTTAGCACATAGAATTTATGGCTTTTTAGATGACATTTTTATTGTTTTTATTTTTTTTAACGCGTATGTATTTTTTGTCATTCTATTGACATATTTATAGTGTTTTAGAATAATTTATATCTGGCTTTTGCCATGACCAGTTTCTTTTAAAAAGGGCGCTGATGAGCTCTGCGGTTGAGCGCCCTTATACTCATCATCATCATCATCATCATCATCATCATCATCATCATCATCATCATCATCATCATTGGCTACATCGTTTTCATTCTGAGAGCAAACAGCAAAGCTCAATGTGAAAATCTCCGTCATCTCCAACCACCAGAAAAATAAAAGTGGTTGCTTCTGCTGGGGAGGTTATGGTCATCTCATTATTTGATATTCATGGAAAGATTTATCAGCCTGTACCTGCACACACATCAGTAACTGGACAATACTACAGGGATGTCCTGAAAAAATTGCAAGTCCATATCAGGCGCAAAAGAACACATTTCTATGAAGCAGGCTGGATGCTGCACTACAATAATGCGCGGCCGCATATTGCCGATGTTGTTGCTTAATATCTTGCAAAAATCAACGTGAAGTGCATCCCTCACCCTCCCTATAATCCGAATTTAGCCATATGTTACTTTTTTATTCCCTAACTTGAAGAAACGTCTTCCTGGGAGGCATTATCCATCATCAGAAGCAATGGTGAAGGCTGCGGAGGCAATTGTGAAGGATCTCTCAAAAATGTTTTCTAGAATGTCTTTGAAGACTGGTAGAAACGCTGGGACAAGTGCATCGCATTCAGGGGAGACTATTTTGAGAAGGACCACCAAAATTATGAGCATGAGTAAAGGCACGTTGTCAAAAAATTGTGATCATTCTTTATTGTACAGCCCTCGTGTGCATATATTCACCTCTGAGTACAATGAGAGATTTGAAATGAGTCCTTTCAAAATGCAAATTTTTTGTGAGGTATTTGATATCACATTCAACATGCAACAGATTTACTATACCGTTCGCAAAAGTTAAAGGCATATTGTGACTGCGGGTTCATGAAATTAAAAGTCCAGGATACAAACACTAAAAATTGCTCTATATTTACTTTGGTAAACCCTCACAGCAGCAGAATTACGTCACATACGCAATATAACTCAAGGTCATCGACCACTAATAAGGTTCAGTCTCGAAGTACAGCTGTTCGCGCACACGAGTCCAATTAACAACTGTTTCCCATTGACGAGCTGAGGCTTCCTTTTTATAGCTTACTCACTATTCCGGAAATTTGTGGACAATATGAACGCTGGGCAAGTTGCTGGCGGTTGCCGAGTGTAGTAGTTGTATTGGCAGAGGTTCTGTACAAAGCACGTGTTAGCTGCCAGCAAAGGTTCTGCCTATTTTCACCGTAATTAAATGGCACATTAAATATTCCTAAAACATTAAAGTCTTACCTTGGCACACCTTAAGGGAAGGAAAATTTCCAATCCAGTAACCTACTTTCCGACTTCACGGGCCTTTCCGGAGATTGAAATACAGGTACGCTCCCTTTTTCTAAGTATGTAGCTGCTTCACTACAAATTCGGGACACTGTATTTGCACTACCTATACCACAAACGTCTACAGTTAATTGCCGGGCTTTTGACAAATCTGAACTTGCCCTATATTGTGGATTGGAGAGCTTTCGTAAAATCTTGTTCATATTAAATGTAATTTTTGTGCCCTGAGAATGAATCACTTCACGTTTGTTGATCGAAAAATCATTTGTCCCAGCTGCGAGGGACATGTTCACGAATTCGGATCACAAACACTGGAGAAAACTTATGTGTATAACATTTTAATGTAATATTAGCAATATTTCAGCTCAAATTCGACTCACAACCGTTCACTTTAACAAAATAACAAACCCTACTCTGACCGAGCGTGATGGCTCAGGCGGTTTGGTCTGTGACGCGCATTCTGGAGGCCCGGGGTCGATTCCCGCGACCAACCTAGCTGACCCATCGGTTTTTCTGGGGGGTTTCCGGGTCGCTAGGCGAATGCTGGGTTGGTTAATTACATCCCCCGAATTTCTTGTTCCTCCATTTCATTCCTATTATTATTTCACATCATCTCTCTTCTGGTGGTTTCTTTCAAGGTAGAAGTTTCGGAGGGTGTCTCGGCGGAGCATGGCAGGATGATATGCTCTGAGGAAAAACTACTTCCTCCTCCGGTAGGTCGATTGCCGGCCTCGGCTTCTTTGCTGGGGTCATTTCGGGACGCCAGCCAGGGATCTTCGAGGCTCGGATCGCCTGCCCTGGGACCATTAGGGCTCGGCTGCTGGGACCGTTGCCGTCCAGCTGTAGGGCAGCGTGTCCGTTGTCCTGGCCTGTCGGGGGAAGTCTATATCCAAGTAAAGTGTAGGGTCACTGCCCTCTGTACTGTCATGGCTCCTTGGGTCGGCCACCCTCTGTCTCCTTCGTCTCATCCTTCCTCCCGGGGTTGCCCCACTTGTTTGCATGGGTACAATGGGCCCAGCATGGTGGCCTACGTACCGAATCCCATCCGTAATGAAATCCTAATCCCAAACCCTACTCTGAAAACGAACTGAACGTTAACTCGGTCTGTTTCTAACTGTGTGGAGTAGGTGCAGTGTTTATTTATACTTGAGGTAAGTGATCTCAGGAAGGAATGTGGTTTTTCCGGCTTATGTGTTGAATGGAGAGATGTTGGGTAACCATAACCATATGAAAGATAAAACGTGCATCGCTCGCGTTCTAAGTATTATAGAGATTGGATTGTTTGTACGGCCATGATCAGAAAATAGTACCATATTCGGTAGCGCTGGTAGGAGGAACAAGTTTGGGATTGGCTGGTGTCTGCAGTAGGGCCCGCCTCCATATGTCTTTAACTTCTGCAAAGATTATAATGGTGACTTAACCTCAAAACAGTAACAATATATAGAAAAGTCGCAATATCATACATGTAACAACTTAGTTGTTAGTTCATTTGTCACTAATTTTATTTAAAATATCAATTGTATTTCTTTAATTGGCCTTAAATACATCCTTACAGGAATTTATAGTCGCATATTCCCTATAAAATGTGTAGTGTTTAACGCCCGCTTTTACTACATACGGCACCGCAGGCGATGACACTGATGATACATGAGATGAAGATGGAGCACCGGTGGAATGAGATGGCGGGGGAAACCGGAGATCCCGGAGAAAACCCGCCCCAGCGCCATGTTGTCCATCACAAATCTCACTTTGCAGTCGCCTGGGATCGAACCTGGGCCGCCTTGGTGAGAGCCAAGCGGTCTAACCACTGAGCCATAGCGCGGCCCAAACATATTCCCTATATTTAACATATTTTCATGTTCTAGTACAATCAGAACATGTACATGATGCCTTTCAAATTAAAGAAGCATACAGTACTTCTAAAGAGTTGGCTGTACTTTGAAACGTAAATACAGTAGAGTGTACATGATAATTACGTAGTTTATCTTTACTTCTAAAGTTACAGCTAACAAAATTTTATTGTCAAACTAGCTTTAAAACATCTGTAATGTTGTGTAGGTTATTTGTCAAAGTCTAATATGCAAATTATGAATATTGTGAAACAGAACCACAATATCAACACTCCGTTACTGAACTGCATGAATTAGAGGGATTTTACCGAATGATGTTATCGTATCAAAGATATTTTGTTCCATTTGTACCCTGCCTTTAACTCCAATCAGGGGCGGCTGATGTTTAGGAGCACAAGAGGACGTGAACCCCCAATATTTGTCTTGTAGAAGCCCTTTTCGTCTTTTCATTCGTTATTTGTATTTACCGCGGTCTTTGCTTAATGTGTAGTAAGTAAACGGCGATAGCATGAGTATGTGGTAACTTTGTAGGTAGCACACTTCTCTTGTTCTAGCATATTGTCGCAAACCCGTATCTGCGATCGCGCGGCTCGTTTACACAAAAGGAACTGATAGGTGGGCAGTGTGAAAACCAAGTGCCGGCAGACAAGATAACATGCAGATAAAGGTCTGCCGAAACAAACAAACTGAGAACAATGGAAATTTCTAGTTACTTCTGGACTGATAGAGATAATTCAGTTTCTGGTTTATTTTAGAATGATCAGGAAATTATCAGGAGATATATAAACGATTGTGACACGCCAGCCAGGCAAGTTGTGAAACAATGTTGTGAACGAGAGACATCTGGAAGTGTTATTGTAACGTGTAACGATATGTTTTAGTTACAACTTTTTATATATTATTTTCTGATATGACTTAGTAGGCAATGTAATGACAATATTAAAAACAAATATATGTGTAACTATGTGATTGGCCGTAGCATTAAATCGGCCAATCACAAAATTAGTAGGGGAGTAACGATAGTTACTGAAAATCAATAATCTTGATATATATATTCTTTAGTATTGTTTCATGACAATGGAAAAATGTCGCGGTTGGGCGCCAAATTTGTGGCGTTATTCCTCCACTCGCAGCAGATAGGATGCACGTTGGCTCTCCAACTTAATCAGTCACACGTTCTGGCGACATGTTTTTGGCTCGATTAAAATGGAGAGAGATTAAGCTGGAAAATAACGCCACAAATTTGGCGTTCTAACTTCCGGACTTCGAATTGGTAGCAAGTTTATTTACCCAACGGTCAAAGGAAACGTCCAACTATTATCTACACATCGTTAGAGAATCAAGACGACCAACTGCAAGTTAAAATACTTCAATATATGAGACTCCGAAGCGGACGTAAATTGCCAGAAAGGATGGATCATCGCCACAAATATGTCGCCCGAACGTGTGACTGATTAAGTTGGAGAACCAACGTGCATCCTCTCTGCTGCGAGTGGAGGAATAACGCCACAAACGAGAGATAACAGTGTTTGTTATTGTCATCGACTTTGGTAGACTGATTGTGTATGTAACGTAATGCTGCTCTAATCTATAAGAGTATTTTTACGAAACTAAAGGAGATTTTTATTTTCCGCAACTCGGCCTATTAATTCTATGAACCCACAGTCAAAATATCATGTAACGTTTGAAGTTCTGCGCATGCGTAACGACAAATGCTACAGACAGGCATTGGTTGCGTACGCCAGATCATAGCACAATTACGATGTGCACGTTAATTCACATTGGCAACGCCAGAGTTCTTGGTCATTTCTGGGGTGTGCTACTTACTGTCTATAGAGTATAACTGTAACCATCTCCAAATACAAAGAATGTTTACAACTGCTAGGGTTCTCAGCCTTTGCTTTGTTGCTTTATGTTGCTTTGAATACGGTGTGCATTTACAGTCCAGTTTCTAAACAGATGTTTTGTTTTTAACACTGTGATAAACTTGGAATTTGTATATAATTAGCAGATGAGATAATTGTGAGTTTCCTAGCACATCGCAAAACAATTACTCTTTGTTGTGTGCAGTGACCGATCGCGAGGTTTTTGGAATCTTTGTGACTGTTGAACATCTCTCAAGAGGTAGCTATGAACTCGGTGGATTCCATTTTAAGAAATAAATTAAATAAAGTGGCTTACGAAGAAGAAATGTAATAAAGCGACTAGGACGTCCGTAGCCCAATTTGAGAGTTGGGCGTGTTACAAAAAAACAGAAGCGGGACTACAGAGGCAAATTTAACAACAATGTATACACAACCAGTAACTGGCTATGTAATTGCAGTATTAGAAATGCGCTTGTTTGCTTTCCGTGCCTTATGTTTAGCTCTGAAGTGAGTAATTGGACAAAAGTAGGATGTGCCTACTTGGTACATCTTAGTGGAAAGATAAAGAAGCACGGGGATTCACACTGACGTGAAAATGCATGTATTCAGTTCGTCATGTTTGGTCGTGTGAATATTAATGCTCAGCTCGACAGACTGTCAGTAGAGCGACACAATAAGCAAGGTGATAGAAATAGATACATTCTTTCTAGGTTAATAGATTATATAAAATATTGTGGGGCGTTTGAGCTAGCACTCCCTAGTTGTAGTGGTGGTGGTTGCAGTAGCAGATAGGGCTAGTGTGCATTTTAAGTGTAGGTCTTGTGAACACCCACAAGCCGCCACTGACTCCAATGGTCATATCGTCGGCCGTTCTACTTTGGAAAATATCGAAGTTGCTAACTCGTATTCGTTGGGTTTTAATCATTAGATCACGTACACATCCACACTCTCATTTGTAGTTCCAGACTCTGGGAAGATGAGGAATTTTCTTGGTCGTAGAAAAATCCCCACCCCCACCGCCGAGACCCCTAGCACGGCAGTCAGGTGCTCCATGGACTGAGCTACGGGTCCAGCAATTATTTATTTTATCGCAAAGCAATGTTTGATGAATGATCGAAAATGTAAAGTTATCAATGAGAGATAAACAGAGAAGGGAAGAAGACCAAGAATCCCAGGTTGAGAGAAGGATGACAAAGAGAGAAATAAACATATTGACGTCCAGCATCTTCTAGGAGGTGATACGAAGATTTAAAAGGAAAACCTCTATCTAAAACTACCCTATATATGTAAATACAGGAATATTTTAATTTTCTCAAAAAATATCTCTAACGATTCTGATTCTGATTGAAGTGTCCAGGAATCACTTCTGGATTCTATTACTTTCTGGATAATTACTAACCAATAAATAGTCAGAGATAGAGAAAGTATTACTGCACGTGAATTTTATACCTCGTTAAAACAAGCAATTTGTATGAAATACATATTTTATTAAATTAACCATTTCCGAGATATTTTTTGTTATCAATTTTATTTTTCAATATTTATAGTGTTCTCAAATGGTATGTCGTTACTCATTTTTATCTCATGCTTTATACAACGATCGCACTTCGGAGCTATCACATAGGGACGCTCTTAAAGGATTTGATTATCCGTCAGTCCACTATATTCCCCTATTGCCACTGTACCTGCAAGGAAATATGTAACAAAAGTACTTCTGGAAAAGGCTATCTCGATTAACATGAATTGGAAAGAATGTTATTTTTTGCAAGAATGCTTTGTAGAACAGAAAGTAGAGAATGAAAAAATGAAATGTGTAGTGCTTAACGTCCGCTTCTACTACATGTGGCTCCGTAGGTGATGACACTGATGACACAGGAGATGGAAATAAAGCATAGGTAGAATGCGATAGCGGAGTATACCGGAGATCCCGGAGAAAACCCGCCCAGCGCCGTGTTCACTACAAATCTCATTATGCGGTCGTCTGGGATCGAACCTTAGTGTCAGTAAAAAAAGTCATGTGCGTGCAACACACATCTAAAACCTTTTTATATACAGGGAATCTCAAAATGTACATTGGGTGGAATGCAATACCTATGTAGGTGATAGAGAAAGTAGCTCTCATGCAACTAAATATAATGTACGAGGGATGTTCAATAAAGAATGATCGTAATTGTTTTTTGACAACGTACCTTTACTTATCCTCATAATTTTCATGGTAATTCTCAAAATGGTCTTCCCTGAATGCATTACACTTGTCCCAGTGTTTCTGCCAGTCTTCGAAGACATGCTAGAAAACATTTTTGAGAGATCCTTCAAAATCGCCTCCACAGCCTTCACCACTGCTTCTGATGATGAATAATGCCTCCCAAGAAGGCGTTTCTTCAAGTTAGGGAATAGAAGAAAGTCACATGGGGATAAATCCGGACTATAGGAAGTGTGAGGGATGTACTTCACGTTGATTTTTGCAAGATATTCAGCAACAGCATTGGCAATATGCGGTCGTGCATTATCATGGTGCAGCATGCAGCTTGCTTCACGGAAATGTGGTCTTTTGTGCCTGATATGGGCTTGCAAGTTTTTCAGGACATTCATGTAGTATTGTCCAGTTACCGATGTGTGTGCCGGTACAACATGCTGATAAACCATTCCAAGACTATCAAACATTGAGATGACCATAACTTTCCCAGCAGAAGCCACCACTTTTAGTTTTTGGGGGGTTGGTGATGAAGGAGATTTCCACACTGAGCTTTGCCGTTTGCTCTCAGGATCAAAATGATGTAGCCAAGTTTCATCAGTAGTGGTTACGTTTGAAAGAAACTCCGGATCTTCCTCTAACATCAACTTCAACTACATGCAGACCTGCATGCGAATGTCCTTTCTTTCGAGAATCAACAGTTTTGGAACCCATCGGGCACAAACATGTCTTATGTGTAAAATTTCTCTCACCAACGTGTGAGTGGCACCCAGTGAAATGTTCAGTATTTCAGAAAGTGGTCTTAAGGTAATTCGTCGATCTTTTCTCACAATGGCGGCAGCAGTGTTGATGCTTTCTTCCGTAAGAGCAGTAGCTGGCTCACCGGGTCCACCTTCCTTTCAAGTTGATTGTCTCCCCTCTTTAAACATTTTAAACCACCTTCGAGCTGTGCTGTAGGGAAGAACAGACTCTCCATAGGCCTCCTGTAACATTGTATAGGCCTCAACTGAAGATTTGTTGAGATGAAAGCAGAACTTCAAAGCCGCATATTGTTCCTCGCGTGTTACCTCCATTGCAGCGGTAGGCGATACTAAACATGTCTGAACATGCCTGGTTCTCACAGGTTGGAACCAGGACTACCAACAATGAAACAACTATGGTGTGCATGTTTCACATTGAGCTAACAGAATATAAGATTGAACCTTATTGCGAAAAATTATGACCGTAAAAAATTATGATCATTCTTTATTGAACAGCCCTCGTAAAGCACTGGTGGAATGACGGTGGGGGAAATCGGCGAATCCGTAGAAAACACGCCCCAGCGCCGTGCTGTCCCCCAGAAATCTCACTTTGCGGTCGTCTGGGATCGAACCTTAGTGTGAGTAGAAAAATTTACGTGCATGCAAAACATATCTAAGACCTTTTGTATTCAGGGGCTCTCAAAATGTACGTTCGGTGGAATGCATTAGCTGTGTAGGTGTTAGAGAAAATAGCTCTCATGCAACTAAATATAATGTATAAAGCAAAATGTCGTACAATGAATCAGTTTGATATATAACGCAGATGAGATGAAAAGGCTTACCTTATGACCCCGGCGAGGCAGCAGGACCTCTTGTAGCGAGGGCCACCAAATCGTACAGGAAACACACAGGGAACACGGTGAGACCAGTCTCCTTTATGAGCGAGGCACAGGTACCAAAGAATAACGTAGGTTATAGTTGTGATGGATGCTGCATGTAGCTCTACAGAGCCAACAAGGAAAACAGCGATGCCCCCACATCAGCTCGACCTGCGTACAAAAATTATGTCTCAGGAATCAACTCGCTCAGTAACAGACATTACACCAGGTTTCTATTGAGTGGCTCCCCCTATTGTAATCATATGAAATCACGAAGTTGTGCTGAAATCAATTTATCTGTTAGTTAGGAGGTCAACAGAACGCTAACTTGCATTTTAATTTCAGTGTTGTTACACCCAGGCCAAACACGACTGGTCCGTAGGGATTGCCTATCGCCAGAGGCAAGATTTTGTGGCGAAAATTATTCATAAAATTTGCATTAATTATTTTAATTGTTGGTGTTTTGTGTTTTTTAACATAAATTCGCAAATTTTGGGGAAGAATTAATGAGTAATGAAATGGTGAAAAGAAAAGTAACAGGTAACTTGAGTAACAAACTGTTAAAACCCTTTTTTTCCAAATTAAAAGATTTTATTGGAAATCAGCAGACAGCAGGTAACGGGAATAAGGCCAAACATTACACATCAGGCATCGCCAAACTGCAGCTTACACAAGTTTTGATATTTTCGCTTTTCATACTTGTTCTTTTGTCTGCTACAACTAAGTTATACGTAGAGAAGATCTCTCACTGCCAGCGTTTGACATCGGCAACTACAGACACTGAAGAGATGTTCATAGAAATTGCCGTAAGAATCAGCTTTTGCCTCCAATGCCAAGAGTGCTGTTACTACATCAAATCTGTTATCATTACCAACGTGGCTTTGCTGTTCAACAAAGACACAAAGCTCTTTGCAATAAAGAAGAAAATCAGAATCACAAGTAGTACCATTGGTTCTAACTGCATTTAAATGTCCTTTACATGATTTAAGTCACCTGTTCTCAATTTAGTAACTAGCCTAGTAGGTTCAAGCAAATGATCTAAAGCTTTTATATTTATTACATCATCAGCTTCTTTTGTCATAATGAAGTTCAATTTAGACAAAGTTATACGGCAGCAAACTTTTAGATTCCCTTCTACTGCTTCTCTAACACTGGGATCCATGATCTGATCCACAAGTGTACTTATATGTTTCCAAAGCGACCTCTCTCTAATATTTCACATTTGGTTCTCAGCGAGTTAATTCGGAATAAAACAAAATTAGCCGCAGTTTTTTATTGGTATTCTAATATTGGATCCGTTATCAGTCTGCAATTTTCAGAAACAAATATTGTTGCTGTTGTACCTTTACAATATTGCAGCACTTGGCATCGCAAAACTGATATTTTAATAAATTTTGCACAGGAACTGAAAGCTTATCTTTTAGAACAGAAATCGACAATTGCATCAAAATAGCAGGCAATGTAAACTGCTGAATTAAACCCGCTAGACCAGCGTGACAGTACAGGCAATGGGAATGGTTTAGCTTGTAATTCTAGGAGATTTTCGGCTAGGTATTGTTTGTATTCGTTTTTTAACTTTTCGGCCTTTCTAAACATATTCTTAAGCTCTGAGGGACAATATTTTCATAAAATGAGACCTGAAGTTTTCCTGGCGACGAATGCGCTCACCTTCTTCTCGGGCAGCCAGCTTTGGCTGCTACTGGCCCACAGAGCTTTGTCTGTCTCTGATCCTAGCCACTTAAAACAAGAATTACAGCTCCTGAGACTCAGTTTCCGTCAAAACGGCTACTCCGAATATGACGTTGAAGCCTCGAACACCAAAGCTAGGAAAGGGAAACCTGTAATACAGCAAGAGTCAGGTAAGCCTACCGCTACAGCCTGCATCCCATATATCGGCAATCTATCCGGCAGAATCAGCAGAGTTCTCGCCAAATACATCAGGACCATCCACAAGCCACCTCCGAAGATTAAACATCTGTTGAGGGCAGTGAAAGACAAACTGGACTTCCAACTTCCGGGAGTGTACCGCATCCCCTGTGAATGTGCGACACCGTATATAGGACAAACCGGAAAAACCATCGCTACTAGAATAATCGAACATGAACGGAGCATTCGTTTAATGCAACCTGAGAAGCCTGGGCTGGCAGAGAATTGTTTTGAAAACGACCACAGGGTGAATTTTGGGGAGACGACCATCTTGGAAAAATGCAACTATTACTGGGAGAGGAGAACTAAGGAGGTTCTGGCGATTTCCTCAGACAGGAGCACGCTTAATCATGATGCTGGATTTCAGTTCAGCTTCTCTTGGAAACCAGCCTTAAAAATGAAAATCCGTCGAATTAAGAAGTAAAGATCAATACCTACAGCTTGATGATCAAGTTAAGTAGTTACGTTTCTTTGACACAATTTTCTATACTCACGCCATCTCCTGACCTGGTATTTAATTTACTGAAAACAGTCTTTTGTTCAGTAATGATAATTTTGATAGTGTTTTGTCTTTGTTTATAGTTATGTTATATGCAGTGTTTCCATTTGTGGCTATAACATTTTATAAATATCCTGATGATGGCAGAAATGCACACTCCCGAAACGTTGATATCTGATCGTCTTGTCCCCTGGCATGCTTCCCGAGAAGAAAGTGAGCGTATATCTTCATGTTAATGTAATGTCTGAGAGAAAGCTTCTAGAAGTGCAGTACCTTTAGTGAAGATAATAGGACTTCTTTTGCTGTGCACGGTGTGATATCCAATAAATAACATTTCCAGTTAGCATACGACAAACAGTTCTCAGTATCACGGACCAGCCCGATGTTGTGTTGTCAGTTTATTGTTGCACCATTTAGCTCTGGTTTCAGGACGTATGATGTCATTTTATTGGCTTTGTTATGTTGCTTTCCTTAAATTTGTAAACACTTTTTGACGACCTCTAGCTTCATGCTATAAAGGCATGAATGTTAAATTAAAGTTATATTTATGCAATTTGAAATAAATTTAAATTTTTCTATGCATACTAAAAATAATAGAAATTTTCTCATTTATCGCTAAAAATATCCTTGAAAAAAAAAGGAAAAATTCGCGAAAAAGTCGTTAAATACAGCTCTTTCCTCTGCCTATCGCCAAAGTTCTTGCACACACTCAGGTCAGCACAACTCTTACCAAAGTTTCACTGAAGATTTCGTAACTTTGCGACTCTCATTGAGTGACTGGCTCGCTAGCTCCAGCATCTAAGGGAGGGATATTAATCACTACAGTTGTTCAATGAGTTCTACCCGAAATTCCGAAAACCCCGGCCTCTGTTACCCGGGAGCGATGGATAACTCCGGGGGTCTTTCCTTGGAGCAATACCTTGAGTCTAAAAATACCCCCCCCCCCCAACGACAACAACTTCAAGATGGAATGGAAGTGGATATGCCACTTACTGCGTCAACCCCGCAGGGAAGACTACCGAAAACCTCGGTGTGGCCGCCTGGTGATCTAGCACACCTTCTACTAGCTCTGTAGGCTAGCACCCGGAACTTTTTAGGCAACACTGTGCCCCCTCCGGGCGGCCGAAGCCTGGCCGAGGGTACCCGATTTCCCGCGGGTTACGGGAACACACTGCCCCCTCGAGTCCAACCCAATCCGAACAACTCCCAATCAGGGAGAGGCTCGAATGTTTGACCCGAGGTTCCTCTAGTAACGTCAGAGGTACCACGAGTGCTAAGGGTCCGCAGCGCTCTCACTAAAGCAGCTGAAGGGGACGGATCACCTCCGTCATGAGCATTTTTAGAAAAAAGCTCTGTATATATTTTTGTGAATGTCTTTGAACAGATAATCTAAATCAAAAAGTTAGTTAAATATCAAATTGTGCATTTAATTTTATGTCTTCCAAGGATACGACACAAACATTCACAAGAAAGTACCGCTATCTAAAATACCATTTACATGGAACATTTTTCATAAATTGTAACTTTTTTCAAAACTGGTTCTATTGATATTGATTAAACTTCGATATCTTTATGATATTTTAGTATAAAAATTAAATATTTTGATTATTCTGGGAGTGCCCTTAAAGTCCTATTTATAGTGAATGGCTACAGCATAACTGATGAAGCCTAACAGATAAACCAAATCTTATCACACAAAAAATGCACATCTCGTTAAAGCATAAATACTCTGTCAAGTGCATACTCTTTTAAGTTTTTTTTGTGTAATTTACGTCCTCCTACGTTAGGTCATAACCGACGGTGAATGAAATGTGTGAAATGATGCTCAAGTGTGTCCAGGGTCCATGGATCTTAGAGATACCCGACATTCGTCCATCAGGATAAGGAAAACCCCCGGAAGATCCCTTATCTAGGTAACTCACCCTGACCAAGATTTGATATCGGGACCTCTTGAACGTGAGGCAGACATGCTAACATCTACGCTACCGAGGCGGGCTTTTGGAGTTAGCCAGTTCCGGAAATTACTAGTTATTGGTTTCACTTCTCAAAGCCTTACACTTTTTTCAAGTAGCAAGCGTTTGTTAGCTTTTTGTGTTCTGGCCCAAAAAAGTAAATGGAATTTAAAAGTTATCACATAGCAACCAGCTCTTAAACGAGTTGACCATCACTCTCTGGCATTCTGTTTCTGGGTAGAAGTGTCGGCGGGTGTCTCGGCGTTGCATGGCAGGATGATATGTTTCTGATAAACACCTCCTCCTTCACTAGGACGGTCTCCGATTTTCGAGCCGGCCTAGAGGGCCGTTTCAGGGCACGGTAGGACGGATGGCAAGCCTGCCGGGAGTTTTCCGAGATCTGGCAGGTCGGCATCCAGTCTGCGAGTCGCTGGTGGACTATTTTGTGGCCACGGTAGGTGGTATGCCAGTTGTAATGGGCTTCCCGGTAGCTTTAAGCTGATAAATGGTAGGGAGCCTGCACTCTGCCATGTCGTAACTCATTGGAACGGTCGTACGCTCTCTTCTCTCGCCTCATGCTTCTTTCGGGGATGCATAGGCACAAGAGATTAGACTGGTCGACATGACTTATCCAATGGTTCACTGCGCCTTTTATTTCAAAGTATTTCACCTAAATTGTGACCTTTTACAACATCTACATTTTTGTGCAGTAAGATTTCATCTATATCTTGCGATTTACCGGCTATGAAAAGGTCCTCGGAGGATATTCCAAGACAATTCAAGATTTGCATTTCACATGTCATAAAAGTAAATTTAGATTTATGGTAGTTTAATCAAAATCGTTAACACCATTTTGAGCAAATGTTAGTTTTTGAAAAATTTTGCGTTCAAATGTTTATGTGGGCTGGTGGCATTTTTGAAAGCGTTTACGTGACATCCTTGGAAGATCTTCAACTTCCATTCTGTGACTTTGTGGGTTCGTGGAATTAAAAGTCCTGGTTGCAGAAATTCAAAAATTCTCTTTATTTCCGTAGATAGACAGTTTGTATACCCTTGGCAGCAAGATGACGTAACACACACCAATACAATCTCTCGTGGTTTCTGCACTCGTAAATAAACAAAAGAGTTCACTTTCGAATCACAGCTGCACGCACACAATTTCGACTGCCCCGATAAACTAGCTACGGCTTATTTTATATTTCCACTCATCGTTCCAGAAATTAGTGGAATCTTCTGTAGCTATCAAGACGGCACCAGAAGAAAGACAAACCTTCCAGTCATCTGTCTCTTTCTTTCTGTTTCGGCAAGATTTTATCTCTTCGCTACTCTATCTGTGGCCTTTATAGTTGCAATACTTCAGAAGCTTTCATTTTAATGCTGGTTTTGCTTTGTTTTAGTTTTATTAGCATTTGTTTCAGTTATTTAGTCTTCAGCCTTTATATGTCACAGGAAATATAAGGGTAGTAAATTTAATATTTTATATATAAAGATAAGTTGAATAAAATCTCTACCACGTATAGGTGTAATTCACCCATAAACCTGAAATCGAGATTTCACCTATGACTCGTGAAACTCAGAAAATCATTTTTGAAAAGTGGTTATTGGTGGATGATTTCTCAGCGAAACAACTTCGTAGAATAACGATTAGTAAACTTACCTTTAAATGTATTATGGTAAAGTGGGGAAGTTTCTGCATTATTTAAATGAAACCATTTAATAATACTAGTTAAGTTTTGAGATGCATAGAACAACCGTGAAACAAATTTATTAAGTGTTAACTTACCTTGTCATCCATGTCTTCAAACATAAGAATATAAAAAACAGTGCTTCATGCTGCTTTAAATACATGGTTGGGCTTTTTTAAAATATTGAAAAATCATTTATTTAAAATTGAGGGTAGACGTAGGAACATGCTCATTGTTGATAGAACTAATGAGAGTTGGAATGAATTGCTTGTATCAGCCTTTCAGGGCTATCCTCTCTGCATGAAAAATTTCGTTTCTGCTAGCAGAATTGATTAATTATTAATATTGATGAATAATTATTACCAACGGTTGCTGTTTTGCTTAAGTTCTAAACAAAAGGTATGGCCAGAATGTACCTTTAGAGAATGAATAAAAAGTGTCATATAAAAGCTAAAATGTAAATGTATAAAAAAGGAGTTTGCGCGCCCCGGATACTCCCGTCGCAACAATGCTTTGCGACAGTACTAAGTTTGGTATTTAACCGACATTTCCTACTTATCACAAACACAGGCACGCAAAGCATGTATTTTGAGCGGAATACAATAATTCGCCGAATAATACGTAGTACATAACCTAACTATGGAATTTTAATCAAAACCGTTAGAGCAATTTTTGGGAAAGTCAAAATTTCCGAAATATTTTCCAAGTAAAGTTTAATATAGGATAGGGGACGTTTTCTTTTAAATCTTCGTGTCACATTTTTGGTATACGTTGAACTGAAATAACAAGTTTGCTATTTAACCATGCCATGTTGTTTACAGGTATTACTCAACCGAGCGTTGAGGCGTATCGACCTTCAGGTGACCAGCGCTATGATCCATCTCTTATCGGATCGATTATAAGATGAAATATTAGTAAGTTTACGAAACACAAATAGAGTAATTGGAAGCTGCGTGTGTCTATGTGATATGTTACCGGTGTATGACACATTGATGTCCAGAAGACATTACACTGGACTCACCATGTATGTGCGATAAGCTCAGGTAAACATCTCTGTATTGCGAATTTTTCCCCATACGCTTTCTCGCTTTGCCATGTAGTATTGTCACCGATGGCATTCTTGTTTTGCCGCGACAAGCGGGAGCCGGCGCGTGGGCAGGAGAGCTCGAAGATTGCCAAGAGAGACAGAGAGGGGCTGTTTTTCTCTTGCTGCCACGAATGCTTTTGTAGGTCTAAGGCACTCTAGAAACAATTACTGGAGGTATAAATGTCAGAAAAGTGTTAGAAGCGGTAGGTTATTGCGGCAGTAGAAGTTTGAAGTGTACAGCAGTGGAGCACCGAGGCGACCTTGAAGACAGCTGAATGTCACCTTCACGTCTTTTTACTGCAACAAAGAGTGTAATAAATTTCTACAAACCAGACTTTTGATTCAGCGTAACCCTCGCAGGAGGCACAACTGTCCCGTCCTTCGCGTGACTGGATGTTCCTTCGTGCGTTAAAACAGTTGCATAACGCAAAAGGGAAATTCCAGTTAAATGCACGGCAGTGGTGTTAAATATTATGTGCTTCAAATGGGAAGAGCTCTAGGCTGTAGCGAATAGATGCGTTGGAGCCTTCAGCGTTGCCACCTCGTTATCCCCACTCCTTTTATATTTCCCTCTCTCTCGCACAATTGCCAGTGTTTGTGGCAATAACGCAAACTGAATTTTCCATAGTTCTATAATAATGCAGATGTTGAGATCACAATTGCAACATGGATATTCGTATATTACGTAATTGTTTTAAATATTTAGTTTAAAGTTAATTATAGTTTGTGAATTACTTATTTTTCTAATCCAACGAAGGTACGAGAGGTACATCCGTATAGTTGTGAATGTTACCTACGTTAAGAGATAATTCGTTATTGGCATTATCTTCAACGTCTGAGTACTGCAAATTTATAATGACAGGTTCCAAAATCTCGTTACGTGCAATTTCTTTCCAAAAATCGTCTTCTTGTAGTTTATCTGATGTCTCACGCAGTTTTCCCAGTTTTGTTGTGTTCCTTGTCAATTTCTTCGTGAATAAGTCGTTCAACGTCAGCCAGTTTAAAAGTATTATTTCTGTTTGCAACATAATTTGAGCCCACATTAACCCAATTGGATTGTTCTAGCAGTAGAAAGGGAGGGGGGAATGTAGATCACGTCTCATAGATCCAGCTGATACACTTTCTCATGCAAGAGTAACTGAATAATGCTGCTTTGAACTCTAGAGTAAATAGAGATTATGAACCTTTCATAAACAAAAATATAATATGACCAGACACGTTCCGCCAGGCTAGTAAGAAGTGTATCGTTTCCTCTCATCGAATTTAACAAACACCTTGGCTTATTAAAAGTACACATTTCTTTTATCACGTCATGACAAATGTTTACGTTTCAGTTCTGAGTAATTTTAAATATACGTTCACGCATACATGCCAATCAATAATGATATTCATTACAGTGCTTACGTCGCAATGCATTGTTGTAATGTAATTGTATCTACTTTATTTGTATTAGGAAAACTATTTGAGATAAAAAATATGGGGATTTTACGGTTATGTTAAATACTCTCCTTCCTCAAGGATCAATTTCTGCAAGAATGTGAATTTTTGTCTTAGCGCGAATAGTATGTATTACAGGTTGATTAGGTTGTCGCCCGTCACACACGACTTAGGTGGAATGCAATATCACACCGCAGTACTCCGCTTGGTTGTTCACCCAGTAGGGCTCAAGCACAAACACCTTCCCATTTGAAACACATAATAGTTCCCCTTCTTACTGTCGGTACCCAGTAAAAACGTCGTGCAGAATGATCAGACGAATTAAATGTTTAACGAAATGGTTATTTCAAAACCTTCATCTAATCTTTGGTATGGACACCAACATTAATTTTTATACTCAGTTACTTGAAGATTAAAGGAATTCAAGTGAAGCCTTCAGTAAAACAAACCTTAGGATTAAATCTTCATTCAAACTGAGTAAAAGTTTTAGAAAATAGTTTTTCACGTCTAATATCTGCTTAGTGGTTATGAACAAGCCTGTCAGAAAGTTGTGTGGTGTCTGTTTTCTGTTTTTCTTTCTTTCTATCTTAGTAACTTCCGTGGTTTTTAGTTCCTCCATATGACCTGTCTGTTTCTAGTTCCATATAACTCAAATCAGTCGTACCTTGAGTTGTTTATTTTTTATGTAGCAGCAGGGCCAAGACGTCACGCTGTAACCAAGTTATTGAGTCTTGGAACACCCACACACTTTGTTTGGGAAGCTGCAAATACGAAACAAGCAAGGTCCATCCCCTCTCGACCTTTTATCTTTATTACTCCAAGAATATTTTTGTAAAACCGCTATAAAGAATTTACGAAGCAATTTAGAGCGTATTTGCAGTTCAACCAAGAATCTCATTTCAATGGAATTATATATTTTCAGAAATCCTGGATATAAAAAAGCAAGCAAATAAATGGAAGGGTCTGTTGAATATGAAAGTCTGAAGTTCAGCTTCTTCCAGGTATGAGACAAAAACACTTAGAAAAACTGTCCCTACTATAAGCTACCCTTTACTTTCTAACATGATTTCTATTCTGCTACACATCCGACGATTGAAGGTGCTATGATACCCACGATGTGGTGACATGTGTAGCAGATTCCTCCGTTGTTGTGAGTTTCGATGCCCCAAAGTTGCGGCAACATATATAGCAAGATTCTTGCTGGTATCTCGTTTCCCGTCGTTGGTCTAACTTCGTCAATCTTACCTTTGTCCAAAATATTATGATTTGATGAAGAAGATGTTCCCCGAAGTTATCACGAAAATCGTTAATTATGCCTCAGCTAGCTTTAAATATTCTTTTGTTAAATTCTTACTTACGAGCTTTGACAACTCTAAGTTACAAGGATGGTAACAAGTGAAGAAATCATTATGATTTTTTATTTGCATTTCTATAAGAAATCAATTTTTTGTTTATTTCTTGTAACACCAAATCCATTACAGTTCTTATCACAAAACTTTGCACTGTGATTGGAATCAATCTTATACTTCAAATTGAACTAACACTTAAATATTTTCGAGCAATTTAAGAAGCGTCCGATCCCTTCGGCGTTCCAGAAGGAAAGACCAATTTTCTTTCGGTTTCTACACCAAGATTATTTAAACCTTCGTTGCTATCGTTACCCATAGATTACTTTTATATGATTGGCCGATTTACTACTACGTCACTACATTACATAACATAATTATTACTACGGCCAATCACAAAATTACATATATTTTTACACAATTTTGATTATTTTTCTTTTATAAATTTATAAAGTTTTAAAACCCCTTCTAAATGTAAAAAGAAAGAAGTCTTACAACTTTCATTTTCTTTTCGTTTCACCCTCTTTGGGGTACGTTGAATCAACCATTTCCCTTTGTGTTGTTCTTTTCTTAGTTCGCAGATTTTCTTCATCAGATCTGATCTTTTATTTTCCTTTCTTCTTCCAAGATAATGGGTTTGTATTTTAATGTAGATCTATCTTTGGTTCTTAAATTTCCTTTTTAAGTTATTACTTTCGCTGTCCCGTCAAGTAGCGAATTTTCTGTGATTTTTAATTCTGCTAAGTCTTTTTCAGTTTCTTTAAACCAGTTAGGTTTTGTTTTACGGTTACTGAAGAAATCAAAGATTTGGTTAGTTAATCTGCTAGATTTCATTCTCAGTAGATGGCCATACATATTTATCCTCCTTTTTCGATAGTATCTGAAAGTTTTTCAATTTTCTTGTAGAGAGCTTCATTCTTGATGTATATTATCTTATTTTCTATACTGCCCTTTACATTTAGAAATTTCTCTAAAAATTTTATTTTCTCAGAAATGGCTCTAGCTCTTTTTATTAAGGCGCCGTATGTTGATACCGAAATTAAGAATTGCTGTGTATAAAGAATCGTAATGGATTTCAAAGGAGTCTTGTTTGTTTGTTACGACACGAACAGGTGCAGCTGGTTGAGATGTTATAACAAAAGAGGTGTAAGAAACAGTGTCCTTAGCAGATTCCTAAAGGATGGCACTTGATTGTGTGAATAGGGCATTCTTCGGATCCTTCATAATGGCGACAAAATAGCCACAAATGGAATCTTTGGTTGAATAAAGAGGGCTTCTAGAAAGTGAAAGTGACACAGATACACCCACGCATATCTGTGCACATTGGGGCAGTTCGTGGCTGGCAAGCCATTAAGAAAGTCTACGGCGTAAGGCCGATTAGGGCGGTGCACTTCTTCTATCTTGGTTGAGGACAGACCAGAAGAGGTGAGAGAAGATATTTGTCGGTTCATATGTACGTGAAGTACGAATTAAGTTTATCGAGTCATAAGCATTCCACCTTCAGTATCTCTGAACAGTGATCTATTGGTAATCCTTGGTCAGCAACTTCAAGCTCGATGTTCTGAGAAAAAGAAGCAGTCAATAAATCAGTTTGAAACGGGCATTCCGGTGTCATTTAACTATCCTTCTCACACATATCCACGTATACCTTGTGAGAAACCTCATTGCTTTACTCTGAGCTAAACACTATTTGTTCTAAACTGTCCCGTAAAAGGGGGAACTATTTGCCCGCCAATATATTTGTTTCAAACTGACGCCAACGTGGTAATCCTTGCGCGCCAGTTCGCCACATAAATTGCTTCAATGTTTAAGACATCTTCACGACACTTAAAACTTATCTCTCGAATTTTCTGGAGTCCCTTCATTCTGAATGACGGTTACATAAGTAGTTAGTCATTAACAGACACACAAAATCTCACTAGGCACAAAGGTATATCTCGTTAGAAAAAACAACTCTATGTCAAATACTTTTCTTTTGTTTACTAAACCGTTTCCGAGATAGTCCTTTTGGATTTCAAAATTAAAGTACTGTCTGCGTTCGCATTGTTTCGTTGGAGCTGTAACAAGCCAATGCCGGTTACAAGTGGGCAGGAAAGAAAGAGACAGATAGTGGCGTGCGCTAACGCTTGCCCGCACCATGGCAGGCTTCTCGTAAACACGCTCTCCTTCGGTAGGATAGTCTCCGGTATCCGGAACCGGTTCAGCACCACGGTGGATCGAATGCTGGCAGCACTCGCCTGCCGGGGAGTTTCAAACTAGTAAAGTCTAAGGACCCTGACCTCTGCACTGTCGTAACTCATTGGGTCGGCTGCCTTCTGTCTCATCTCGCCTCATCATTCCACCCGGGGATTCCCCACTTCGGACACAGGTGCAGAGTCAGATTGCCTCCGCAGCATAATGAAATCCAAAATAAAGTATAGTGTGAACCACATAAACCTGAACCACTTCAATAGGTCATAACGTTTGAACTAATAATAGGACACACGTGAAACTTTGGGAGAACATAATACACAATTGGGAGATTACATTACACTATTTACATCTCAGAGAAAATGTTGGAAGTGTCCTCCACCGGCATCTGACTCAAAACACTGAAGTTTATATGAGTATCTTCAAGACATTTGTGGAGCAGTTGGATGATATCGAATTGAGTAGTTATTTCCAGCAAGATGGAGCAACCTGCTATACATATAATGACATCATGGAACTTGTAACCAGTATCTTTGATAATCGAATAATCTCAAAAGGTCTGTGACCCACCAGATCCTTTGACCTAACCTTACCGGATTTTTTTTGTGGCGATATCTAAAAAATAGGGTATACAAGAATAGGCCACGGACAATTGATGTTCTCAAGGAATACATTCGAACCGAAATAAGTAACAATGGCGGGGATGCTTTCCGTAAAACATCAGAGAATATGGTGAGACGAGTACAAACATGTATTGATGCTGGTGGAGGACACTTCCAACATTTTCTGTGAGATGTAAACAGTTTAATGTAATCTGCCTGAATGAAGATGGGAGCGATGCAAACTCCCGAAACGTCGATACTTAATCGTCTTTTCACCTGGCTTGTTGCCCGAGAAGTAAGTGAGCATTATACAGTCTTTCTTGTAATGTACTTCTACTCCAACAATATAAATCAAATCTATATTTCTCCTACAGCTTTAATTCTTATAATAATCTACGAAAGACTGTTTCCTACAATTTTAAGTTTCCTCTTCTACAACTGGTATCCAAAGCTTCCTCCTGCTGGTATCCGTCTGCTAAAGCGACTGGCATCAGTAGATGGAACTGGTTCGTCAGTTCCAGACATCCGGGTGTCATCTTTCCTTTTCTACATAATCAGTTGTATGCTTCTGCTCTGATACTCTTCATATATCTCCTCCGGCTCTCCTGGTATTCTCTTTCGTTCTATGTTTCTGCTCTTCTTTCCGATATCCATAACTGGCGTCTTCTATTTATCGGTTGTGTCTTCTGTATCTTCAGTTTCTCTTGGTCCAACTTCCCTACGACGATCTCTCAAGTTATATTCTTGTCTCATAGATTGAAATGTTCCTACATTCCATTCTTGAAGTATTTTGTCACTGGTTATACGATGGTACGCTGATAATTCCGGGCCCTCTCAGTAAAAAATAAATTAAACAAAAGTATTTAATTTTTTTTCTTTATTTCTCAACATAATCTCCATAAATACTAATACATTTGGCATAACGTGTTCTGCAAAATTTAATTATACCGACTCTGTAGTGCGATTTATCATGGTCCACAGTATAGCTGTTTACCGCATCAATGACATCGTTGCTGTGAAGTCTTCGTCCTCCAAAAAAAAATTGTTTGAGGTTCGCGAATAGATGGGAGTCACTGGGTGCTAGATCTGGTGAATAGGGTGGATGTTCAAGCATTCGAACTTAAATTCGCATATTTTTCCCATTGTAATGTCTGAACGATGGGCCCGAGAATTGTCGGGAAGGAACAGCATTTTTTCCTTTCACAAATGAAGTCTTTTTCTTTTCCGTTCATCACTCAGACGTTGTAGTAAGCTTCCGTAGTAGTCACTAGTGATACTTTTACCCTTTTCCAAGTAATCAATAAAAATAATCACAGAAAACACTCGTCATAACACCGCCGAATGCAGGAAGCATGAACTTCGGCACCGACGCAGATACTATGCCACCTGCAATGGTCTAGGCCATTTTACAGTTCAGGCGCAGTGCCCACGCTACCCCAGAACGAGCCTACTACAACAGCGCAGCACACCAACAGCCAGGGAGGAAGACAATCCACGCCCAGCGCCCACTGCAACCTCCATCGTAACCGCACCTGCCTTTTATACCGGAGAAGGCCTGAGGGAAGCCCTGCAGAAACTTCGGAGAGATCTACAGAATATTGGGGCCTGTGTTGCTTCACTTGCGCAAACCCTCACAACTACGCAGCCCTCCAGAGAGGATGTCCACGACCTCCACTCTGAGGTCCTATAATAGCTCCACGCCTGGGAAAACTAGAAGAAACCATCACCACTACCATCGCAGGACACCACACAGAACAACACGACCATCTCGCAAGAATTACAACTGCCCAACGCTCCACCGACAACACAACAGATCTCCAGACCCGACTAGAGTTTCTACAACAACAGCTTCAACAACTCTGCAGTAGTGACCAGTCATCCTCTGTGAAGCGCAAGCTTGCACGCCTGGAGGAGAACCACATACGCACAGACGCCAAACTCAACCAACTCCTACACCTCAAGCAACTTCTCAACGGCATGTTTTCACAGCACGTCCAACCGCAGGGTGACATCTGCACTGTCTCCCTACGCGAACGTGTACAAAGACTAAACAATCCAAGCCCTCACGGGCACAGCAACAACACTCAGTAATAAATACTGTACGCTCACTAACCTTGGTGTCATACCCAGGGCCTCAGTCATGGTCATGGCCAATGTATCCAACTTTACCCGCTCCCGCACACTATGCGGCAGCTTATGATGACGATAATGACAGAGGTGCTAATGCGGGACGCCGTAATCGGCAGGAATAGCCGCCATCCTGAGTTCCAACCTTAATTTCTCCTTGTTATTGTTTAAATAAATTTATAAAAAAATTGCAGGGAGGGGGGAATTTGATTGATTTGCAAAAAAAAAAAAAAAAAAAAAAGACAAAGAAACTCGCCATAACCCCTTTTAGCTAACAAAATTGACTTTGCCTCTTTTGGAGTTGGTTCACCTAGCGCAATCCACTGCTTTGACTTTTTTTCTGCATTGTAGTGATGTATCAAAGTTTCATCCATGATAAAAAGGCGTCTCAAAAACTTACTGGAATTTTTATTCTAGAGCTCCAAATTCTTAACAAAAACAATTTTTGTTTGCAACATTTAAACAGGTGTTGACAAACGTGACACCCATCTTGCACGGAAATTGTGGAAGCCAAAAACTTGACTTATAATGTTACATGCACGTTATTGTGATATGTTTACAGTCTCTGCTCTCTTAAACAACTTTCATCTAGGTCTTCCAGTACTAAACTATGAATGTTTTCAATGATATCTGGAGTTGTGACTTCCACAGGGTGTCCAAAACGAGGCTCACCACTAGTGCTCGTACGTCCCATTTTAAATTCTAAAACCACCTTTTAATCATTGTATATGAAGGGGCAGAGTCTTTCAATGTACTGCCAATTTCCTTCTTGACTTTTTTAGGCGTTAAGCCTTTCAAATGGAAGTATTTAATCACTGCTCGTTTTCAAAAATCCTCCATTTTCGCGAAACCTCTGCACTTGTCTTAGTTAAAATGCTATTGAAGAGCTACACAAGCAATTGACCTGTAACTATGGACAGGGTGTGTGGAGCATACTGAATGTAAGACAAGCGGTTACTTGACCACAACTTACCAACAATTCCAGCAACTGCCTCTGTGCTGCAAACAGCAGGTCTACCTGCCAGCGTGTGAGGGGTCTACTGAAGGTAAGACAAACGGTCACTTGACCACAACTTACCAACAATTCCAGCAACTGCCTCTGTGCTGCAAACTGCAGGTCTTTCTGCTAGGGTTTGTGGAGCATACTGAAGGTAAGACAAACGGTTGTTTGACCACAACTTACCAACAATTCCAGCAGCAGGTCTATCAGCCAGGTTGTGTGGGGTCTACTGAGGCTTAGATGGTTACTTCATCACAACTTACCAACAATTCCAGCGACTGCCTCCGCGTGAATGGGTTGTGCTGCGAAGAGCAGGCCTACGAACCAGGGTGTGAGGAGCCTACTTGGAGCCAAACGTCTAGCTAGACTGGTAGAGGTTGCTGTAGCCGCTGATGAAGCATTGGGTTGAAGATGTGGAGCCGCATGGGGTCCGGACCGCCCAGGAGCACGTTGAGCCTGAAGGAGAGTACGGTCAGTGGCCTGTAGGAACCGTGCGACCCACTGTGTTTTAGTGGAGTACCCCAGAAGTAGTGTTGCAGCTGATCTAGAAGTGGAGTCGTTACTGGTAGCACATCCTCGTTTGTCAGGATCGCCTTGCTGTCAACATCAATTTAGAGGAATTATTAACTGATGAGTATAACAATTTCTAAAGAAATAAGTAAATCATTTTCATGTATTAAAGTTATGTATAATATATGTAAGAAGTATGAGTTACAATTCTGATAAATGTGTAAAGCTTCATTAGCAGCCTCCATGTTCAGGAAAGCTATGTCAGTGTAAATTAGGGAATTAGGCGTTCCGGCAAAATCAGATAACAAAATGTTCATTAACTGACGGTTATGCTAGGCTATTGTGGCTATATACCTATATATATATATATAATTCAGTATGTTAAGAAATCATATATGCCAGGTTTGAAAATTAGAAGGACAATAAAAGACTTTAATATGGCAAGTCACAGAACAAAAGCCGTGTGTCACATGCGAATAATGTTCTATATTGTGCAACGTGAAACTGTAGGAAATTTACTGAGGTAGTCATGAAGTAAACGGGGCTAAGTGATACAAGATCTTGTATTTTTAAAATCAATATTGTAACTGCGCGGGTTACTAGATTCTTAAATCTGGTTTGCAGAAATCTGAACCAACTTTTGCTGCAGTAAAAAGACGCGAAATTGTCAATCAGCTTTCTTCAAGGCTGACTAGCTGCTTTGCTGCACGAAAACAAATGAATGAAATGACTGCGGTACACAACCGTCGACTGTTACAATAACCAACAAACAACTGCCGCTCTAACACCTTGCGGGTACTTATAGACCCAGCCATTGTTTCTAGAATGCGCCCGTCTCCGGCTTGTGGTAGCAGTTCAACAATGCCAACCGGTGACAGTATCTTTCATGTGGTACAGTCTTACAGAGAAGTTTTATTGTGACCGATTACTGGGGTCGGGGTCTGGCTGTCCCCCATCTATTACCAGGTGAAAGTTTGCGATAGAGTGCAAATTGCGTTAGGGTGTCAGGAGTGTGTACCCGGCCCTAACGTACAAGCCAGACTGCCTCCGGGTCCTCGTCCCCGACCCTGGGCGTTAGTGGGTGAATTTTTCCTCACTAGCGGCGGAGAGGAGCAAATATGGAAAGAGATAGGGAAGGAAGAGGGAGTAAGGAGAAGGAAAAAGAGGTTTTTACACCAAAATCATCTTTGCCTAGGTCTCCTGAGAGAGGTAGAGTTGAACAGTTACCAGCTGCTCGTGAAAGTACCTCACAAAAAGAGGTAGTAGCTAATATACATGAAATTATTGCTGACATAAATACTATAATTGGTGCGGACAAGATGTCTGTGAGCGCCAAGAAGCAGGTCTTTGCCTTATTGGCAAAGGTAACAGAAGCATACGATAAAATGAATATAAAGAATGTGAAGCTGCAAACAGAATTAGATACTATAAAGGAGTCTAGGAAACAAATACCGGAAGTGACGTACGCACAAGTAGCATCAAAACCAAAGCTGTCAGAGACCGTGGAAAAGGTAAATCGTGCTGCACAGAGGCAGACACATGTAGTATTTATAAAATCAACAAAGGGCAAAAGTACCAAGGAGGTCCAACAAATAGTGACGCAGAATTTGAAGCCGAATAAGGAAGGAATTAAAATAAATAATTTAAGAATATCAGAGAATTCATTAATAATTGAGACTGAATCTAAAGAAGATGCTCAAAAATTATGAATAGTGAAAATCTAAAAGAAAAAGATATTGTGATAGAAGAATTAAAAAAGAGAAATCCCTTGATCATTTTATACGAATTAATAGCAACTGAAAAGGAAGAAGATATTATAAGTAACATATATGAACAAAATTTTAAGGATATAATAAGTTGGGAGAATTTTGAAAAAGAAGTGAAATTCAGATTTAGAACTGGACCAAAAGAGAGGAGAACTGTCCACATTGTAATTGAAGTGACATCAAAAATAAGGAAAATAATCCTAAATAGTGGTAAATTATATATTGGCTTTCAGTCTGTAAGTGCAGAAGATTACTTGGCTGTGGCTAAATGTTTAAAGTGTCAACAACTGGGACATGTATCAAAATATTGTAGAGCCACTATGAATATTTGCTCACACTGTGGAGAGCAGGATCACACTAAAGCTGAATGTGAAAAGAAAGATCAACTTGCCATATGTATACCCTGCAGTAACAAGAAAATTAACAAAGAATGTGGGAAAAAAGTATATTGTAAAGACCGACAGCAATGTCCAACGTATCAAATGTTTTGGAACAGACTAGTTAATAGAATTGATTATGGACAGTAGGATAAATAAAGAAACAGAAACTGAGTGGATACGTTCGCTGCGTATCGGCCAAATAAATGCACAAAGATCAAGAGTTGTCATGCTAGAAATAAGAAAGTTAATCGATGAAATGAAGCTAGATATAATCTGTATACAAGAACCTTATGTGATAAAACAAAAACCCATACACTTTCCAGTTACTGCAAGGGTAATAATGCAAGGGGAAGACCCCAAGGCTTTAATTGTAATTGTAAACAAAGATTTACAAATAGTTAAAATCACTCAGTTTTGTGACGAACATGTAAGTTGCATTGAAATAGCAACGTCAGAATTATCCTTTATATTGTGTAATCAATATTTCCAATATATGGACGATATTCAGGAACACATAAACAGGATTATAACGGTATTGGAAGCATTTACACACAAGGCTATTATTTTTACAATGGATGCTAATGCTAAATCTGAATGGTGGTGGAGCATAAACCCCGATGAAAAGGGAGAAAAAATGGAAGAAGTAATTATCAACTATGACTTACAGATTGAAAATAGACCACATAATCCATATACATTTCACAACAGACTGGGTGCAATGGAGAATATAGATCTGACTTTAACTAAAGGATATATTGGAGATAGAATTATTAAGTGGAAAGTAACACAAGGATTAACTAGTAGTGATCATAATATGATCTATTTCGAGATTGTCACACAATGGAAAGGGGAAACTTGTGTGCGCAGAAATAGAAAAATGAGATACCAAATGAAGCATGCTGATTGGGATAAACTAAGAACTAATTATACAGCGCCAAACATGAATATGATGGATGATATTGTGACTTTGTGGGTTCGTGAAATGAAAAGTCCAATTACACCACTCAACAATGTTCTTTATTTCCACCGACTTACAGTTTAACACTTGCCAATTACACAGAATTACTTGCTGCACACAATTACAATTCACCAGTTCGTCCGTTACAACTTCACTTGTACTCGGGATTACATAAACTCCGATACACATACACAGTTCGTACAGTCTTCCGTTGCACAATCTTTTCGTACATTAACACGTCACTGACTAACTCTTACACCAAGAACTGCGACTGTCTCCTCACTCACACTCACTGACCAAACCAACAACTGACTGACTAACTGTCTGCAACACCCCTTTATATAGGAATATCGCCGCCTACCAGTGTCCGCGAGAATATACCAGTAAAAGAATGATCGAGAAACAGACGGCACAGTCATGTTTTTCCTCCGTCACCACCGCCTGTCACCACTATAAGACAAACGAGGGGAGGGCGTAGCTAACACGGACCTCCCCGCTCTTCCGCTCCCAGCTGCTTTACAGGGTGTTCCAGCGCTCGCGTTACACTGCTCCCTCCTCAAAGCTGTTCGCCCCGAACAGCACCATCGTAGCGTGCGAGGCGGTCCAGGTGTACCACCAGCATCTGCCCGGAGTCTGAGCCAGAAGTAGCGCTGCCGTAGTTTGTGAATCATACGGTTCGCTCCCAGGTGTCCTCCTGAAGTACCGGCGTGCACTTCCTCCAAGACTTCCGGGACCTTACTCCGGGGAAGTACCAACTGTTCTCTCTGCGCCTTCCCATCGGGTGACTCCCATACCCGGAACAGCACGCCCTCTCTGGTCTTCAACGAGTCCCATTGGGCCCAGTGCGACTTGTAGGTGGCGCTCCTTGGTGCGATGTCCTCCCAGGTTGGTCTCGTCCCTGCGTCCACTTCCCTCAAGAGTGGCCCCAAGTCTGCGTCCGCCAGCTGCTCCCTCCTCAGGCCTGCGCTATCCCAGCCTTCAGCAGGCACTGCCACAACTACTCGGACTGCTGCGGCACGCTCCTTCTCTTCCACTCTTGTGCGCTCATGGCCGTCCTGGATCTGCGGTAGGACACCTCCAATGTAATGGTCGCTAGCGTCGGTGTCCACAATGAAGGCGCCACCCGGTTGTGGGAAACCCAAAATTGGAGCACTGCACAGGGTCCCCTTCGGGTGCTGGAAAGCGCCTTCGGCGTCCTCCGTCCACACATAAGGCCGGTTTTCCTCCGTCAGGCGGGTGAGGGGTTTTGCGATGTTGTCGGACTTTTCCTCTAAATCATTAAGGCGGTCGTCTACTTGACCCTTCCGCTTGCCCAGGTTCGTGACGTCATCCCTCATGCCGGCCAACTGTTCCTCAAATTTGGCGGCGAGGACCTCGTTCACCTCCTTCATTTCCGTGGCCAGACTGTCGTTCGCTGCCCTCATTTCCGTGGTTAACTCGGCCTTCATTTCTTCCATCTCCGCGGTGATGTTGTCGTTGGCCGTCTTCATTTGTTTCAACTCGGCGATGCGGTTGTTGTTTGCCGCTTCTATTTTTGCAGCGAGGTTTTCAGTTGCCGTCTTCATTTCTTTCAGTTCCGCTAAAATCTTTTCTAATGCTGCCTCCATGGTTGTAATGTTCGGTGATGTTATGTTGTTTTCCCGCTTCCTGACACCAGTGTGACTTTGTGGGTTCGTGAAATGAAAAGTCCAATTACACCACTCAACAATGTTCTTTATTTCCACCGACTTACAGTTTAACACTTGCCAATTACACAGAATTACTTGCTGCACACAATTACAATTCACCAGTTCGTCCGTTACAACTTCACTTGTACTCGCGATTACATAAACTCCGATACACATACACAGTTCGTACAGTCTTCCGTTGCACAATCTTTTCGTACATTAACACGTCACTGACTAACTCTTACACCAAGAACTGCGACTGTCTCCTCACTCACACTCACTGACCAAACCAACAACTGACTGACTAACTGTCTGCAAACCCCCTTTATATAGGAATATCGCCGCCTACCAGTGTCCGCGAGAATGTTCCAGTAAAAGAATGATCGAGAAACAGACGGCACAGTCATGTTTTTCCTCCGTCACCACCGCCTGTCACCACTATAAGACAAACGAGGGGAGGGCGTAGCTAACACGGACCTCCCCCCTCTTCCGCTCCCAGCTGCTTTACAGGGTGTTCCAGCGCTCGCGTTACAATATTAACACCAAAGCACATGCTTTGACGGAAAAGATCCAAAAAGCAATGGAAATGGCCCTAAAGAAGAGTATTTTAACAGATAATAATTATAACGTTTGGAATGAAGATCTACAGAAACTAAGGAGTAAAATGCGTAAGGCCAGAAGGAGATATCAAAACAGTATAACGGCGCAAGAAACTTTGGAGAATTTAGAAAAATACAGGGAAATTAAGACACAGTACAAAAGCAAATTAGAAGAAATCAGGATCAAATCGTGGAATAGATTTATTGAAGAGAACTTATTAGATGATAAATGGGGTGTTCCTTATAAAATAATAATGGAGAAAATCTCAGCTCCTGAAGTGATATCTACCATACAAAAAGAAGATGGAACATATACTAAAACATGGTTAGAGTCAATGAATCGATTACTGGAAAAGTTACTACCATGAGATAACAAGGATGATGATGGAGAAATACATGAAACAAAACGACAAGAACTGGAGATGGATTATAAAAACGATGCAAGCAACTCTTCTGTCATCTACCCTTTTGATATATCTGAAGTCTCTTTGGCAATAAGACAGTTAAAAATAAAGAAAGCCCCGGGACCTGATCATATAACAGCAGAAGTTTTACAGAATTTGGAAAAGGAAATTTCGGGGCAATTGTGTGATCTACTTAATCATTGTTTAATATCTGGGAAAGTGCCATACTGTTGGAAGGAAGCAACAATAGTCATATTGAAAAAAGATAAAGACAGAGATCCAAGAAATCCAAAGACGTATCGGCCGATTTGCCTGTTGAACACATTGGGAAAGGTGCAAGAAATATTACTGCATAAAAGGATTAATGAACACAGAATTATGAAAGGTATGACAGAAAAGCAATTCGGTTTTAGAAAGTTCTTTTCAACAGAGGATGCTATAAATCAAGCAATTAAGAAGGTGAATACATCTAATAAGAAATACGTAGTTGCAATGTTTGTTGATATAGCAGGCGCTTTCGATAATCTATGGTGGCCCCAGTTATTCAAGACTTTGAGAGATAAGCAATATCCCAAAAGCCTGTACAATATTTTAAGAGATTACTGTAAGGACAGACGTGTATACATATATGGTGAAAATAAAATGATAACTAAGGAGATATCGAAAGGCTGCCCTCAGGGATCAATTTTAGGTCCGACATTTTGGGACATATTAACTGAGCCTATGTTAGAATATATGAGTAAACTCCCATGTGTGCTTGATATAATAGCATATGCAGATGACCTATTAATATTAGTCGAAGCAAACAGTAGATCAGAACTATAAGAAAAGGCTAACAACACTTTGGAGCGTTTGGATAGTTGGTGTAAGGAAGTTAAATTGCAAGTTGCGCCACAAAAGTCGATGTTCATGATAATGAAAGGGACGCTAAAAAGGGATCCAATAATTAAACTGGCTGGAGTTAAAGTATGCAGGAAAAAGGTAGTGAAATATTTGGAGATTCACATAGATGAAAAACAGCTTTATAATACATATATAAATGAGGTTAAAAATAAAGCTAATAATGTGATGATGAAATTATCTAATCTTACGACCAGAAAATTCAAGCTACCAACGGAGATAGTCAGTGTTTATCACATGAGTTTTATGGTGGGCATAACCGCATATGGAGCTGGAATCTGGGCACATAGAATGAGTAATACCAAAAATATAAAAGTACTTAGATCAACACAGAGAAGAGCTTTGCTTAGGATGACCGGTGCAGCTTCTACTACGGGAACAATGGCTCTGTTGGTGATTATGGTCATTTGGCCAATAACTTATTAATTCTGATGAGAGCGGCATCCTTTTGGTTGAAGAAAAGAGATCTAAAAAGAGTAGAGGATATCATTGGAGAATGTTGTAGGACCAAAACAGAAGTGCGATGGTGTTTAATACGACGATGGCAACAAGAATGGAATGAGATGACAATTAGCAGACGAACATACAATCTATTTCCAAACATAAAAGAAAGGTTGAATCTCAAAAACATATTGCCCGGAAAGGGTGGCATATTATATATAGCAGGACACGGTCCATTTAACACATATTTCAAGAAGATAGGGAAGATACCTAGCGATATCTGTGATGTATGTCAAGTGCAAGACTCACCAGAACATGTCATTTTTGAATGTATTAAATATAAAGAGACTTTACAGGAATATAGAGAGTTACTAGCTGGGAAACAAGTATATAACATCATTAGATATGAATACGATCTTAAAATCTTAGAGAAGATGGTTCTCACAGTTTCTGACGTAGTAATGGAACAATATAAGATCAATAGACTTCAGAATCAGCCAAGACGCATACGTCAGCATAGACCCAATGGTGAACAGTCTGCAACTAGAAGTTCCAGTAGATTAAGACGACATCGGGAACTAGAAGTAGATAGGACACAGCTATAAGTATCTCAGGAAGAAGGATTAGACACAAATCAGGAAACTGTTTCGGATATAGAATGAAGACAGGTAGAAGGAGACGCAGTTATCAGAATCGGGAACAGGAAGTCAATATAGAGGAGACAGGCTAACAAACTAACAACTTAATGAATTTTGTAACTTCCCTTGTGGAGGATATTATATTAAAACATGTAATATAGGATTGTATCTGCAAAGATTATAATTTGTTATTGTTAAATCATATTAAATCATTAAATAAATCAAATAAAATTGTAAATAATCGTGTCCAGGTTTAGCATCTAGATGCCTGGACAATAGATTAGCAGATAATATTTTTTGTATTTTTTTATATTTTTTTATATTTTTTATTTTTTATATTTTTTTATTTTTTTTATATTTTTTTATATTTTTTTATTTTTTGGCGGTTGCCACAAGAGAACTAGCTGCTTAGCATTTCAGCGACTCATGCAAAGTTGAAGTGCTCATTGGTAATTAATTGTTCTTTCACACTAGCCGTGTGTAGGACGCACTAGGAAAGGGTAGAGCCAGACTGAAAAATTGAATGCCATAGCCAGGATTTCAACCAAGGATCTTCTGGTCTCCATCCAGCCCCCGTAGGGGGAGGGATCCGTCCCCTTGAGCTGCAGTGGTGCGGGAGCTCCGGTCCCCTAGTGCTCGTGGTACCTCTAACGTTACTATAGGAACCTCAAGCCAAACTACCGAGCCCCTCTAGTAGGTGAGTTGTTCAGAATGGGTTGGACTCGAGGGGGCAGTGTATTCCGATACCCGTAGGAGATCGGGTATGTCTCCGGGCGTTTTTTTTTGTGTAATTTACGTCCTCCAACGTTTAGTCATATCGGACGAACGGGACGGGGTTGAGGGAAGACATATATTACCACGTACTAGCTTGCATAACTAGTACAAGGTGTGCTAGATCACCAGGTGGCCTCACCGAGTTTGCTCGGTAGCCTTCCCCTCTGGGGTTGGCGCGCGTAAGGGCGTATCCACTTCCATCCCGTCTTGTGTTCTCGGACCAGATGGGGGGCTTGTTAGTCTCTAGGTGTTGCCCTATGGAAAGCCCCACGGAGGCACCGGGCGCCATTCGGTGATAGCTCAGTAACTCCCTGGTTTGAGAAGGACGTCAGCGACAGCTGCCCTACGTAGATTCCTATTGTTAATCTCCATCCAGCCACACTAAACCGTTGAGCTACTATGGCCAACGTGCCGACATGACATTAAATTCTCCAACTGACTCGTGTTTTCCCGGTAAACCACTTAGGAGTTCTCATTAACACATGAGACAACTACCTTAATGGCGACTTAAAACGTGTAAGTACTTTAAGGTTCGGGCTTTATAGTTTGGTCCTCTATTTGGTACAATTAATGGAAATTAATTGTTCTTTCACACTAGCCGTGTGTGGGACGCACTATGATAGGGTAGAGCCAGACTGAAAAATTCAATACCAATGTTGGCACGTTGGCCATGGTAGCTTAATGGCTTAGAGCGGCTGGATGGAGACCAGAAGATCCAGGTTTCAATATCCTGGCTATGGCATTGAATTTTTTAGTCTGGCTCTACACTTTCAAAGTTCTGATTGTTATTACAAAAATTTATTTAAATCAGTTAAGTTGCTGATAAGACAGAAGTTAACAAATACAATACTTAAATAGTTACAGTTTATAGTGCTAAGTTTCAAAAACGCTGTAACTGTACATCTTGACAACTCACTTAAAATCCTTCATTTATTAACCTCCATTAAATTTATCAGCCAACAGTTTTTGTTTATTATCAGACACATCCACGCGTACCGTGAAAGAAGGATCACCGCTTTAGCAGCCGACATCAAAGTCGAGGTGTGTAGAAGGTAGCGTGTGTGCCTCACGTTCAAGAGGTTCCGAATTCGAATCTCGGTCACGGTGATTTACCTGGATAACAGTTTTTTCAGGGGGTTCCCTTATGCTTAAAGACGACAGTCGGGTAGCTCTAAGCTCCAGGGACCCTGGACTCATTTCAGCATCATTTCACTCACCGTCCGATATGACTTAATGTTGGAGGACGTAAAATTTCAAACAAAAAAGAAAAAGTAGAGATATTGAAGAGACGGTACCAGAAGTGTCGGACACTGGGAAAGACGTTAGCAACTGTTTTCGCTCGTTAGTAATGTTACATGACTTTCTCTTCCTATTATTTTCACTCTGACAACGTACTATACATTCTGGACTGAAACGTTTGGAAGCATAGGGCATTGCGCACATTCCTTCACTGCCTGCAGTTCTAAAGTTAAGTTGGCAATCTTGTTTACTCACTTGGCCTCTCTAGTGCCCTGCCTTTGTCTTTTGTATGGGGGCGTGAAGAGGCTTTGCCGGCAGCAATCGGAAGATTCCAAACTGAAGCAGCATTTCCCTGGAGTCTTCAATTTACTTCTACTTTATTCACTAAAAAACGGATATCATGTTGTTCCCCACTCTACCACTTTAAAGGCTCCTGAAGCACAAAAAAAGAAATGTTTAGAAAGCAAACAACATTCTAGTATGGGCACCATAACTTAAAAATTAAATGTTGACATAAACAAAACCCCAAGCTCTATAATACTATTTACATGGATTCCTTTTAAACTCTGATTTTTGTAAAAATACCTCTATACTTTTTCTCACGCTGGTTGAATCTTGCTGTTGAGCTGACTCAACTCGCCACGTGTTAGACGCTACATGCACGCACATAAGTTTTGCAACACTAGCAGTATATATAGCAGCGCTAACTTCTAGACAATAAATAGAGTTGGGTTACACATTAACTAATTAAATCTATGTGTTGGTTCATCTCTGAAAAAATAATCATGCACTTTTCGTAAGAACGTCGTATTTCTTCACGCGCTGTTTGTATTTACGCGATTTTGCTGGTGTTCTTAGAGCTCCGGATGCGTGCTGTTCCATTCCAACACAATGTACAGTATTTGCAGAAACACCAAGATCACCAGTTTCTTTCTCAATGTTTTTATAGACTATTCTGGGTTTCTTTCTTTAAGCACCGCGAAGCAATGTACAATCATTCGCCCCTCGCCACTTTAAAGGTTTGCATCGATTGTTTTTTATTTCGGCTGAAGCACCTGCCTGCTCTATGATGAAAAGATCACTAATTTTAAATTGCATATATATAAGTGTTCTTGGGCTTGTAAGGTACGCAGTGTTAAATATCAGAAGCAACTCCACACTATAAACAATAATATCTTAATCAGCATTTAACTCGATACAGACCTCGTATCAAGAAAGCTGCCCGGTATAGCAATGTAACAGTATTATATAAAGGCAGTGTCCTTTAGTAAGTGTTAAAAGAAATAGGGCTTAATTTAACATAATAATAGTCTGTATAGTTTCAACTGTCTTCTGTCTAATCTGTATATAGTATACAGAACACATTTATGTGGTACGTGAAGCAGAAAGATAAAATGTGGGGCAATTACGTTTATAAGAACCGAAACATTTGCATACTTTTCTTTCTTCGAAATTAGCTCGCACAGAGCAGTGATCAGAAAACTAATTACAGTACTGTACTTAAAGGAGAGGTTTATCGTACGATTGCAAATAAAAGAAAACGCCCATTAACTTCGCCAAACCAATCAACAGCTTAACCGTTTTGTGTGTCTCTCTTCCCGCCCAGATGGTTACAGCAGGATTATACTAGGTTGAGATAGGTTATAGACTCTTGTAGGAACGGTTTTAGTAGATAAGCTGGCAATACGGGAATACAGTAGGCTTAACTGATACCAAAATTTTAAGAGCTACACTCGATGTGCTCACAATGAAATTCCATTCGCTCTGTATGACTTGGAAGACAAAAGAACAACGACTTCCCACTTGAGAAAAGTGTAAGAATTAGAGAATTCAGACAAATATTTTCCAAAATTACGGAAATGCCTTACCAAAAGGAAATGTATTTCACTTATGTGATTTAACGGGAAGTAAATGTTTCGTATAGTAAGATTTTCTCTCATCCAGAAGGAACGCTCAGCGGGTCTCGTCTCCGGCCCGCATTCGGGAGGTCCAGATTGGATTTCCGGAATCGATTTCCGTAGCCTTTCTACTTGACCCATACGTTTTTTCGGGGTTCTTCCTGGTCACCAAGTGAATGCTGGGTAAGTTAATTACATCCCCCAATTTCCTGTCCCTCCATTAATCTCCATTATCATTTCATATTATCTCTCATCTGGTGGCCTCTTTCAGGGCCGGTGAGTGTCTCGGAGCTGTATGGCAGGATGCTATGCTCTTGGTAAAACTTCCTTCTTCGGTAGGACGGCCTCCAGATTCGCCTGGTGGGACGTTTCAGGAGCACGGCGGGTGGGATGCCGGGGAGTTTCCAACCACTAAAGTGTAGGATCCTGCCCTCTACACTGTCGTGACCCTTTGGATCGAAAACTCTCTGACACCTCTCACCTTACTACTCTACCTAGGGATTTCACAATTGGGGTTTAGGTATAATAAACGATAGGTTTTGGCGCCGAATCCCCTCCGCATTAAATCTAATTATAATCCTAACATTTTATCTTTCTCTTACGATTTACCAGTTACGTTAATGTCATACAAAATGAAAAGCAATTCTGCGGCAAAGTTATTGAAAATTTAAAATGTATATGATACACATATACGAGGGAGGTCTGAAAACTCTCCGACCTTAACATGAAGATAACAGCACTCGTAAACAAAAGCTAGTGAATGTCGTTGTTCAACTGTTGAGTTACACACCAAAGTTTCAGCCATTTTCGACTCTCAGTTGTTATGCAACAGTCGGTTGAGTGAGTTGATGCGAGTGTTTTTATGAACATGGACAAAATCTAGTACTGAGCTGTCATTAAATATTTATTTTTGAAAGGCAATACGCCTAAGCAAATCGAAGAAAAATTGTATTCTGTGTATGGGGCTCTGCACCATCATTTACCACACTGACATTTTGGGCAGCTGAATTTAAACGTGGACGTAAGAGCTTGGGAGACGATGAACTTCCGAGACGGTGGTTCTAGGCCACCACCGAATTAAAGTGAGGGAGATAGCAGAGGCTATGAATATGTCAAAAGATCGTGTTTGTCACACATTAAATCAACATTTAAAGATGAGAAAGCTGTGCGCAAGTTAGGTGCCGCGTTTGCTCATGTTAGAGCAAAAACGTGTTCGAATGAACGTTTCCAACGCTCTGTTGGGGCAGTTTAGGCGCAATAACTCCGAGTTTGGACGCCGATTGATTACTGTAGATGAAACTTGGATACACCCTTATACGCCCGAAACAAGAATACAGTCCACACAGTGGACTGAAAATGGGGAACCGGCTCCAAAATAAAAGCAAAACCTGTTTATTCGGCTGGGAAAGAGATGGCGACTTTTTGGGATATCCTGGAGCTATTTTAATCGATTATCTTCAAAATAGAAAAACCATTACAGGAGCATATTATGCATCACTACTTGATAAGCTAGAGGCCGAACTTGAGGAAAAACAGCCAGATTTGTAGAAAAATAAAATCCTGTTTCGCCGAGACAACGCACCGTCTCATACCTCAGCGGTTGAAATGGTTCAAATCCACGAATTTCGGTTTTAACTGCTTGACCATCCGCCTTGCTCACCAGATCTAGCCCCAAGCGACTCGTTTTTGTTCCCTAATCTGAAAATTGCTTTCAGAGGACAGAGATTTTCGTCAAATGAAGAGGCAATCAACTTCGTGAACAATTATTTTGCAGAGAAAAGCGCCGAGTACTCTTTGGACGGGTTACAGAGACGGAAGCATCGATGGGAGAAGTGTGTAGAGTTAAAAGGAGACTATGTTGAAAAGTAAGAACAAAATTCTGATAAACTATCTTATCTTTATTTGGTCGGAAACTTTTCAGGCTATCCTCGTATATATATAATTTTAATTAAAATGTGCGGAGGCTTTTTTTTCTTTTTGAGAAAATCAAAATTATTTGTAAATGTTCGATTTAAAGAGCAATTTTCGTTTACATTTTCAGGTCAGCTTAGGAGATAAAAAACGTAAGTACAAAGTATGTTGCATAATCCATTTTTCATTTTTGGGTTATGCTGTTCACGGACAGACACTCACTTTTTATTAAAAAACTGCTTTTTCTGAAATCACGATGGTTCAAAGCATGTATTTGTGGTGAAAACCCAGGAGAAAAATTTTTTGCGGAATAAAATACTTCTCCACTTGCTCTAAGTGTGTAATACAGGAAAGTAAATATATTTTACCCTCGAAACACACAGAATATATTAAATAAACATTTCTGTATTATTAACCAATTCCCAGATATTTGTTAATCTTAATTTGAATCTTCTGACACTTTGAGATAGTATAATAATGGAAGTGCCAAATCGCCGTTCTTTTGGTTTTCATCACGTAATCCAAGTACGGAATTTTATAGCAAAGAAGTGTACACTGCCTTCAACCGTAAGCAGTATGTTGCTGCTCTATTATTGGACATTACCAAAGCCTTTGACAATGTCTGGCATGAAGGTTTACGTTCCCGCCGCATCCACTACAACACTCCTTTATACCTGATCCATCTTATACTCTCCTATCTCCTCAAAAGACCCTTCTCTGTCTCCCACGACAGCTTATTATCCTCACCTCGTCCTATTAGAGCTGGTGTTTCTCAAGGTAGTGTCCTGGGACCCACTCTCTTCCTTCCCTATATCAACACCCTACCTTCTTTGCTCCGCTGCTCACTGTACCTTTTTGCAGACGACACAGCTGTAACCTCCATATTAACTAGACATTATACGACTGCACGTAGAGTCCAACAATACGCCGACCTCTTCACCACCTGGTTCAAACGATGGCGCATGAGCATCCACCCCCAGAAGAGCCAAGCCATCACTTTCTCCAGAAGGCAGCTAGTGGACCTACCACCTTTTCGTCTAGCGGGAGAGGAAGTACATTGGCAATCATATGTACGATATCTAGGCGTTTTGCTTGATGTAAAACTGACGCGGAAGGACCACATCACCTACACAGCCAACAAGGTTAGCAAAAGTAGGCATATGTTATACCCATTGTACAATCGACGTTCAGGGATATCCATATCCAGTAAATTGCTCCTCTATAAACAAGTGCTCCGACCAGACACCATTTATGTCTGTGTCGTTTGCAGTATAGAAAATAAAACTCACCTACACCGTCTTGAAGTCCTACAATCTCGATTCCTCCGTATTGCCACGGATTCCCCATGGTCCATCCCTAACCTTGTAATCCGTCGTGACCTACACATTCCTACCCTAACAGACTACATCCACACCCTCTCGTGTCCATTCTATCAAAACCTCTCCCATAACTTCAACTCCCTTATACGCGGTCTAGATGAGTACGACATCGATGCCGGCGAAAAACACAAAAGACGAAGACTTGTTTTAGGCACATAAAAACACTGCACTATCAGTACACAACTTATATATTAAAAAAGAAGGGAGAAAACACCAAAACAAACCTCCATCGTCATTTGTCCAAACTTATAAAATATTCTACTGCCAGTAGAGGGCTCAGCCCTGATCAGGCTAGAGACTGAAAGCCTGGCTTCCGGACTTTCAAGTGTTCAATCGCAGGTGTAGGTACCCCTATACCTCACTTTCTAAGGATTACACAATCGCTTCACCTTCCTCTGGTCCCATTCTATCTACAAGGAAATTTATAACATTTCTACAAATGGATATCTCGGTTAACATAAAGTAAACAGAAGTACAGTAAAATCTCTTCAACCCGCACGTCCGGATAACCCGGGCCAGTTTTGAAGAAAATTACGTTGTTTAGCGTAGTAAATGAAGACGATAAACTGTTATTCTCAATAGGTACATTACTTGAATTCTTTTTCCAGCGGGCGAATTTATTGCACTCATTCCACCGGCTTGGGGCCACGTTGGAACAAAAATGTTGAAAAAGTAATGGAAAAGTTTGTGGGCTGGTGTGTGTCACTTTCCAGAAAACAAGATTGAAGAAATAGAAAAATAATTGCGGAAGATTTTATGTCATTGTTAAGAATATTGATGGTCGTTCCAATGTTGATGAAGAAGACATTGACATTTGATTATAAATCGACAATGTCGGAGGTTATAAACCGACTACAGAGGAGGGCAGTTTTGCATCATGCAGCGTTACTGAAAATGAAAATAAAGAGTATTCAGATTCAGACACTGTTTATGAACCAGCTGTTGTTTTTACCCGCAGACAAGCAGCAAAAAAATACAGAAATTAATGTCTTATTTCGAGAGTCAAACCGAAACATTACCAAATGAACTTCTAATACCAAAGCAGCTGTGAGAAGGCGCTGGTCGTAAGCAATACACTAAACTGAGACAGCAGAAGCTCACTGCCTTTTACTACCGACTATTAATAGTTTATAGTACAGTGCAGATACATAAGCTCTTACTATACATAATTGTATGTGCGTTTAGGTGAAAGTGTGGCGATAGTAACTTCTAAACTTCATTAAAAATATTTCGGTGATGTACGTTTTGCTGATCGTTTTTCCACCTTCTCTAGATAACATGGATTTTCGTTAACTCCGATCGGCCCTAGTCCAAGTTGACCCGGGTAAACGAGGTTCTACTATATAAGCGTTTATAGCAGGCGTGCTGAATTGTACAGCACACGCCTCCTTCCCCTACACCTGCTTTTCCCATACCAGTGACCAAGTCAGCGAGAGACGCGGGTAACCGTCAGAGGCGTTAGTACTAACGTTTAGCATATCTTTGGTCTAGCCGAAGCCAGATCACCTTCGCAATTTGAAGATATATAAAAATTGAGACAAATATGACATTATTTTTTGCTTCTTTGAAGTTTCCATGTAGTGAGGTCCCACACGATCTACAAATGGAACTGCTTTAACTGCAAAATTCCACAACAGTGAAATGTTCTGAGAAGGAAGGATGGAAATTATTTAAATCTTCACCCTGTAGTGATTATCAGAGATTATGTTTGCACATAAATTAATGGCAGTCTTTGGCTCTACATATATCTGCGAACAAACCTTTTCAAAGATAAACAATTTTAAAAGTGAGTATTGTAGCAAGATCAGAGGCGAACACCTTGTGCACTTCGTCTTTTGCACCACATGTCGTAGACCTTGAGAAACATAACTTGTAAGAAACAAGTCCGGGATCCATGGAGCTTAGAGCTACCCGACATTCGTCTTTAAGGATAAGGTAAAACCCCGGAAAAACCTTATCTAGGTAACTCACCCTGACCGAGAGTCGAACTCGGGGCCTCTTGAACGTGAGGCAGGCATGCTACCATCTACGCTACCGAGGCGGGCTCATATTATAGTATAGAGGCAATATGAACAACAATGTGGCAAACAAAGCAGGGATAATTATATATGATACAAAAAGAAACACTTTTTAAACCAGCTTTCACTTGGCTTATGCTAGTACGTCTCAACGTTTTTGCAATGGATACCATTCTTGTTATTTATTAAATACATATACCTTAAACATAACCTTCAACTTGCATCAAATATTTATTAGTAACGATTTGTCATTGGAATAGTTAGATACTACTTGTAGAGCTACAGAAGCATTATCAGGATAATTTGACATTCAGATAATCTTGTACAGAATAAAAGGATTTTGAGCAAAGGTACTCTGTAACAGATTTTTAAAAGCACCGAAATTATCAACTTTTTCTTTAAGAACATTAGGGAGTGCACCAAATATTTTGATAGTTTCATAGTGCACACCTTTCTGAAAGCAAGAAAGTTTAGCACTGGGATAATGGATATTATACTTTTGTCTAGTGTTTAGTTTGTGAATTACATTATTTGTTGCAAATACGGCACGATTGCATACAAAGAACTTTAGGATCGAGAATATATACATGCAAGGAAGCGTTAATATATTCAATCTTCTAAAAAAGATCTTTACAGGAGCATCTGGTGTGGGTATTAGTAATGATTCTTATAACCTTGACAGTAGCTCAGTTGGTTAGAGCTATGGCATTGAATTCTTTAGTCTGGCTCTACTCATTCAAAGTGAGCTTTTTGCTTATTCCCGAGTGCAGAGAAACCACGAGAGATTGTGTTGTTATATGTTACGTCATTCTGCTGCCAAGAGTGTACAAACTGTCTACAACAATAAAGAGAAATTTTGAATTTCTGCAACCTGGACTTTAATTCTACCAACCCACAAAGTCACAATATAATAATAAATGATTCTGCTATACATTAATGACAGTACATTTTTTCTTAAAAGTGAGAGTTCCTTTTAAAATAAACAATAAATATTTACGTAGATAATCCGGTGACAATAGCTGGAAGCTTAGAGGCGTCCTGCGGTACGACAAAAGGAAAACATGTGCAAAGGTAATCAGCGTATAGGGAGAACATCAGAGAAAATCCAGGACCTACACCTAATGTATTAAACTGCTTATTCATCTTCTTCTTGAACGGATTACCGTCCTCTTTGGTGCACTTAGAACCCCGTGAGCTCTGCCTACACAAAGACGACGCGGTGACCCTACGCTGTATTAAGGCGCAGCTTCCACTATGTATTTCTAGAACAATGCCCCATATGTGCTAAATCCTTTTTAACGGTGTAGCTTCCTTGCTGAGAGTCGCTCTTCTCTCATCACTGATTTTAATTCAGCTCAGGACAATAACTTGAATATCTTCTGTGCAGGTTTCATTAGTTTGCGACCACTCAAAGCACTGCCTTGTTCATTATACCAGTAAGTTTGTCTGCTTTATCTTGAAATACGAGACTTAGAGAGCTCTGTTGTAGGTAGGTAACCCATGACTGTCTAATCCCACATCGCATCACTTTCATGTAACATTCCGATTGACTCCGCGTCACTGATTTTATTGTATGAGGGCTGCTCAGTAAAGAATGATCATAATTTTTCACGGTCATAATTTTTGGCAATAAAATTCAATCTTATTGTATTCTGTTACCGTAATGTAAAACTAACACGCCGTAGTGGTTTCATTGTTGGTACTCCTGGTTCCCGCCTGTGAGAACCAGACAAGTTCAGACATGTTCAGCATCGCCTACCGCTGCAATGGAGGTAACACGCGAGGAACAATATGCGGCTTTGAAATTCTGCTTTAGTCTCAACCAATCTTCAGTTGAGGCTTATACGATGTTACAGGAGGCCTATGGAGAGTCTTCTTTCTTACAGCACAGCTCGAAGGTGCTTTAAAATGTTTAGAGAGGGGAGACCATCAATTTCAAAGGAAGGTGGACCCAGTGCTTCAGTTACTGATCTTACGGAAGGAAACATCAGCACTGCTGTTGCCATTGTGAGAGAGGATCGACGAATTACCTTAAGATCACTTTCTGAAATACTGAACATTTCATTGGGTGCCACCCACGCGTTGGTGACAGAAACATTACACATGAGACGTGTTTGTGCGCGATGGGTTCCAAGATTTGATTTCCGAATAATAGGACATTCGCCTCCAGGTCTGCATGCACTTAAAGTTGATGTTAGGGGAAGATCCGGAGTATATTTCTAACGTAATCACTGCTGATAAAGCTTGGATACATCATTTTAATCCTGAGAGCAAACAGCAAAGTGGTTGCTTCTGCTGGGAAAGTTATGGTCATCTCACTCTTTGATATTTGTGGAATGGTATATCAGCATGTTGTAACTGTACACACATCAGTAACTGCACAATACTTCAGGGATGTCCTGACAACATTGCATGTCCATATCAGACTCAATAGACAACATATCCGTTAAGCAGGCTGGATGCTACTCCACGATAATGCAGGGCAGCATATTGCCAATGTTGTTGCTGAATATCTTGCAAAATTCAACATGTGCATTCTTCAACCTCCCTATAGTCCGCATTTAGCCCTATGTGAGTTTTTTCTCTTCCCTAACTTGAAGAAGCGCCTTCGTGGGAGGCATTATCCATCATCAGAAGCAGCGGTGAAGGCTGCGGAGGCGATTTTGAAGGATCTCTCAAAAATGGTTTCCAGCATGTCTTTGAGGACTGGCAGAAACGCTGGGACAAGTGCATCGCATTCAGGGAAAACTATTTTGGGAAAGACCATCAAAATTATGAAAATGAGTAAATGTACTACGTTGTCAAAAGAAAATTGTGATCATTCTTTATTGAACAGCCCTTTAATACTGTAACGGGAGCGCTGGAACACCCTGTGAAGGCAGCTGGCAGCGGAAGGGCAGGGGAGGTTCGGTTAGCCACACCTCCTCCTCGTTTGTCTTGTAGTGGTGACAGGCTGTGTTCAGGGAAAAAACATGACTGTGTCGCCTGTTTTCTCTACACCTGTTTCTCGATCTTTCTGTTACTAGAACAATCCTGTAAACACCAGAAGGCGGGATATTCCGATATAAAGAGGGTTACAGTCAGACGGAGTTAGTTACTCAGTTGTTGGTTTGAGTTGGTCAATCAGTTGGTTAGTGTGTGTGAGTGAGGACAGTTCTTGGTGTAAGAAGGCAGTGTTAGTCAGTGACGTGTTAATGTACGAAAAGATTGTGCAACGGAAGACTGTACGTAACTGTGAATGCGTACCGGAGCTTACGTAACCGCGAGTACAGTGAAATTGTAACGGACGAACTGGTGAATTGTAATTGTTGCAGCACGTAATTCTGTGTAATTGGCAAGAGTTTAACTGTAAGTCGGTGGAAATAAAGAACATTGTTGAGTGGTGTAATTGGACTTTTTATTCCACGAACCCACAAAGTCACAATATTTTCAAGCGGAGCGCTTTAAAGGCTACTGGTAGATGGCGGTAGTAGGAGGTGCATTAAAGTTATAAAAGCTCCTGTTTTCATTTTAGGACTAGGAACAGATAGGTGCTTCTAGTTATTTTAAAAACAAATTACGCGTGGACTCTTTGTGAATGCGTGCCAGATGGCAGCACCGTGCAGTGTATAGAACTCTAGTGGCAGCGACAAGAGTTACGACTGTTTTTTATACTAAAAATGGCGACGTTTTCAATGCAAGAACAGCGTGTCATTATTCCTTTTTTTCCTCCATTTTCGTGGTGTAACTCCTATTGAAATTCATCGCCAGTTGAGTGAGGCATGTGGTTGGGAAATCGGTTGTACTGGCCAGCCGCGGAGTCTCCTACTGTTAAACTGTAGACATCTGCCCTCGGTATTGTCGTGACTCCTTGTAACGGCTGCTATCTGTCTCCTCTGGCGTTATCTTCCTTCCCGGTGGTGCCCCACTTATGGCATAGACTGGTTGCTGTGCCAAATTTCCTCCTCCGGACAGTAATCCAATCCCATCCAACGAGCGATTGACTCCACGTGGTTATATTGTACAGTGTGATCCATATAAATCTGAATGATTTCAACAGGCCATAACGTTTGAACCAATAGCAGGACACACGTACAAATTTGAGAGAATATAATACACAATTGGGACATTACATTACACTATTTACATCTCAGAGAAAATGTTGAAAGTGTCCTCTACCAGCATCTGTACATGATACCACTGTAGACACTGAAGTGTATATGGGAATCTTCAAGACATTTGTGGAGCAGCTGCATGATATCGAATTGAGAGAAAGTTATTTCCAGCAAGATGGAGCAACGTGCCATGCATGTAATCACATCATGGTACCTGTAACAAATTTCTTTGATAACACTGGGCAACAATAAAAACGTTTTAAGGCTTAAAATAGTGAATCTACATGTATTGCCATCTGCTGAATTCAGAAATCACGTTAAATGATAGATAAGCTCTTGTTTTGAAGATAAAGTGACATTTCATTTTTTAGAGTGGAGATTTTAAATTTGGCGGAATTTGTTTGGGAGTTGGCACACCTGTCAAATAACAAAACACAATCAGAGAACTTGTAAAGTATCCTGCATTTGAAAAAATTTTGAAGGGGAAAGAAAAGGAAGCTTGTGAAGCCTTCAAGTGTGTTGTTCATGGATTTTTAGGCAACAAAAGAGATGACAACTACCAGCATTTAGTGACAGTGCTCCTGCAAAAATACCGTAACCTTGGATGCAACATGTCCCTTAAGATCCATTTTCTCCACTCCCACCTAGACATTTTCCCTCCTAGTTGTGGAGCTGTTTGTGATGAACATGAGGAGAGATACCATCAGGACATTTCTGCTATGGAACAAAGATATCAGGGTCGTTGGAATGAAGTAATGCTTGCGGATTACTGTTGGTCTTTGTATAGGGATTCTGCGGAACTCCATCACAAGAGGCAAGCTAAAAGACGACGATGTCAATAGGCCACCACATGATTCTCTTCAGACACAACTACCTGCGGAGTATTTTTTCAGCAATTTAGAACCATTAGCATGTAATTACCAGTTACAAAATCAAATGCACTTTCATTGTTGTTAGCATTTATGTAATGGAAATGTATCCTTTTCTCTCAATTCATTAATAGCAATACTTCCACCTTGTGTATATCATAGAAACTTGAGTTAATAGAACTTTTTCATTGTCATATTTGTTTTTCTCAACCCAAAATTAGTGGAAATTGCCTAATGAAGTGCTCGAAACGTTCAAAAATTATTTTTTGTTGGCTAGTGTAATCGAATAATCTCAAAAGTTCTGTGGCCCCCCAGATCCCCTGACCTAACCTCACTGGATGCTTTCTTGTGGGGATATTTAAAAAATAGAGTGTACACGAATAGGCCACTGGCAATTGATGCTCTCAAGGAATTTATTATAACTTAAAATAAACATTGACGGGGATACTCTCCTTAAAACTTCAGGGAATATGATGAGACGAGTGCAAACATGTATAGCTGCTGGTGGAGGACACTTCCAACATTTTCTCTGAGATGTAAATAGTGTAATGTAATCTCCCAATTATGTATTTTATTCTGCCAAAGTAGCACGTATATACTATTGTTAGTAGAAAAGTTATGGCCTAGCGCTTTGAAGACTACTGGTAGATGGCGGCAGTATAGATATACCGTTCTTTAGGAGGGTCAAGGTAAGTTGCTAATATCCAAAGCTCCATTGCCATCGGATGTATTCTTTAAAGTAATCGTCCGATTCAGACTCAGTATTTTTCTAAGTTTACGATGATATTGCCCATTTTATTGTCATCCGATCGTCGGAGTAGCGACAAGCCAGTGGGTAGGAAAGAAAGAGACAAATAGTGCCCAAGGCACGCCCACACGTAGAAGAACGCTTGACGCTTGCCGAGGGAGAGAGAGGAAAAAGAGAGCGAGATCTGGATAATTCCTCTCCTTCCCTCGCCATCCTGAACGCTCAGCTCAGACACGAACAGCTCACTGGTGCAGCGAAGCTTCTGGTGAGTGAATGGAGTTGTGAATGAACCTTTGAACTATACCGAGTTACAAGTTGAGAGCTGGTAATTGTGTAGTGATTTGAAAGTGACTTCTTTTGTTTGTTTACGTGTGGTGATCACGAGAGACCGTGTTGGAGTGTGTTATGTCATCCTGCTGCAAAGGGTTGTACAAAATGCCTTTCTACGGAAATAAAGAGCATTTTAAATTTCTGGAAGCTATACTTTTAACTTTAGGAACTCACAAAGTCACAATATCATTAATTAATCCGCCTCTTCCCCAATACATTTTTTCTAACCCCTTCACATGAAGCCTTCCAATCTTTTGGAGTAACTTTTAATACTGTGTTACGGAGACCTCAGTTACGTCTGGTTCTTTGAACGTCACATTATATTTCGTCAAATCTGCTTTGATTTGTGCCCATACCATTCACATCACATTGATATGGAGGTAAAGGTATGTCCATTTATTTCAGCTATGGGGTTTGATGTATAACGTTTGAGCTTATCTTTCTTTCTGTTAATTATGTCATACAACGCCATATTTCCATTATTATCACATTTCATTGTCAATATAAAACACTGTTTGTAACTAAGCAAGTCTTAAACCTGTTGCAGACTAGGCAATCTTTGATAGCAGTCGCAATATGTTTACGAAATTTGTCACCCCAGCTTTGTCACAGGGAGGGGTAGCGCTAAGTAGGTACATTTATTTGTCTTTACCTTGCTGCTACATTGGCTTACATGACACTCTGATCTCCTACTCTGCTAGTTAGCTCTTAAACTGCATGCTTCCTTGTTACTTAATTAGTCCCTTTTCTCCACCATCTTGCTTTCTTATATTCTTTACACTTCTTGTCCATTTTTTTTTTTACTTGTGAGAACTCCTTTCCTGTTAAGACTTTTATAGCTACTATCTTCTCTAATTTCTGCAATTTTTCCTCCCACACCTTTTTCTCCATATTGCTAACTCCTCGCATTCTGTTACACAGTTTTCCCCCAGACAATTCACAAATTCCCTTTTTCCTACCTCTTATCCCTCTTAGATATATTGCTTCTGTACTCGTCCAAGCTCAGGCCGTGCCGTGGTTCAGTGGTTAGACCGCTTGGCTCTCACCAAGGCGGCCCGTGTTCGATCCAAGGCGACTGAAAAGCGAGATTTGTGATGGACAACACGGCACTGGGGCGGGTCTTCTCCGGGATCTCCGGTTTCCCCCGCCATCTCATTCCACCGGTGCTCCATCTTCATGTCATCTATCATCAGTGTCATTACCTGCGGTGCCGTATGTAGTAAAAGCGGGCGTTAAATACTACACACACACACACACACACACACACACACACACACACACACACACACACACACACACACACACACACACACTCACTCATCCAAGCTAGCCCTTCTCTCTCTAGCCTATTGCAGTAATCTACTGTGCTTCTCGTCGCCAGTTTCTCTTTATTTGTTTGTAAAATATAATGATTTCATATTTTCTAGACTTCCCATATTCCCTGCCTTTCTATATCTTTTATTCTGCATTTTATCAATTTACCCACATTGCTTGTATTCCTTTCCTCTAATCTCCATATATCTCCGATTCCTATTTTTCCCATAATTCCTCCTATCCCTACCCACCCCCACGGGCAATTGGGTACCTCCGGCCAGGCCGCCAAGGGCCGCCCGGAGGGGGCAGAGGGTTGTCTTATAAGTCCCGGGGACTAGCCTGCAGAGCTAGTAGCTGGTGAGCTAGACACTGGCGGCCCTACCAAGGTTCTTTGGTAGCTGGTTCATTAAGGACTGGCGCGTATGTGGCGTATCCACATCCGTCCTGTTTGCCGTGTGCAGACGGGGGGGGGGGGGGGGCAGCTTATAAAGTAGGTGCTGTCCTAATGGAAATAACAGACGAGGCCCGGGTTCCCGGTCCTACGGGGCTGGGGCTTATGGGAAGTAGACCTCGGCGAGTATATCCCTACCCACCAACTGTTTGTGTTCTCTAATGATTCTTCTGTCTCATGCATAATTTCATAATTTCTTCTTTTTGGCCAAGTACTTATACCAAAATTTTATTATTCTTTCCATTATTATTCTATGTCCTGTTATCTTTCCTAGTTATACTAATTCACGGCGTAGCAGCCCCCAAGCGAGCCAGAGCCTAACAATTCAACCGCCGGTTTCACGCCCACATACGCAAGACTAGGTGGGCGATCATCAAACGATACGGGGTGGAGATGTGGCCAGCATCACGACATCCCCAGCCGGAAAGTGGGCTTTCATAGATCACGGCACGTTACCTAGCGTAGCTCCTCAAATTCCTCCTAATGCTCAGTGGACACCGGTTCTATACCCGGGACGTAGGATTGGTCCTTGGAGCATTCCGTGGCAAGGAACCAAATCATAATGAAAGGGAACATTTCTATACAGGTTGTTTCAAAACGACACCGAAAAATTATAACCGTTGCGTACTTTATAAGTTAATTACTCCCAATTTCGGGTTCGCAGCTTCGAAATTCCGTTAGATATAATTTTATGCAGCATTAAAAATCACATGATTTTGTGATGAGGCAGCGCAGGAGCTAGTGGTGTGCGAACCTCAAAAGATGTTATTGGGACGCACCAGTCACGAAAACAAAAGCATTGTTATTTATCAGTGACCCTAGCCTCGCTTTCAGGTGATGGGGCAAAGAGCAGTTACTTGTGAAAAAGTCGATTAATGACTCGGACAATTTCAAGATTACTCATTTTGTTGTGATCTTAATTGTACGGCACTTTCAAATAGTTACCGTAAAATCAGCAGCTTTCTTTTAAGATACAAACGCTTCATTTAGTATTATTAAACACAGTGAAATAAAATGCTTGCCTCATTGCATAAGACATTTAGTTTTGGTTGACTTTACAATTCATTGATACTGCGACTTTGTGGGTTCGTAGAATTAAAAGTCCAATTTGCCGAAATTATAAATGTTCTTTATTTCCGTAGAGATACACTGTTCAATTCTCACGTAAAAACATTACATCACCAATAAAACACAATCTTCCAAGGTCGATGACAAACAGCGTCCAGTTTGCAACATCAGCTCTCGTTACAACAACACTCTTTTGTTACACAACTCACTGTTTTACAACTTGCAACACAACTCTGTTTACAACTCACTCTTGGCAAGTCGGCACTTCCTTAAATACCTCATTCCTAAATTTGAGATATTTCCTGAAGAATAAAGAAACCGAATAATCAAGATATTACCAGAAATTTCCATTTATCTCTGTTTGTTTCGGCAAGTCTTTTATGTCAAGCGCTATGTTTATCTGCTTAAGCAAGCTCGTTATCCACGTGAAACCTATCCGTCTGTTGTCTTTGTCTGCAGCCTTTTTGTGTACACAAACCGCGCTTCTCTCTCGGCACCGAAACTTCCGTGCTTTTTCGCCGCGACTATAATGTTCTGTTCTTTTTATCATTTAATGCCTCCATCCTCAATCTCACTAACGTTAACTTCTCTAAAGGGTTTAAGTTGCATATGTCCACCAAATTATTTGCCATCATGGACTGCTATAACGGAACTTTGGAACACGTTAAACACTCATAAGCAATAGTTTCTTTATCGTGGTTTCATAAGCCAAAGAAATACTTAATAGTAGCAAGCTATAGATGTGTTCTGGACTCGTGACCTCCGCGGGATGAGGTGTGGGGGAGAGGGGAACCGTTTTCCGGTTACGCAGCGAGTGAGCAATGCAGTAAACATTCAGCAATCACCTGCAGAAATTCAGGTAGCTTACTTGCGTAGCAAGAGGCAGAACTAGTTCAGTGCAGTAAGATTTACTAATCTTCTCACCATGTCTGAAGATCTTTAGAAATTTAAGGTTATGCATTCGGAAGGGCGTGAAATTATAAGTAGCTTTATAGATAAATGTGATGAAGAAGCTTTGAAAAAACAATATTCATATCCAGTGTCACAAGCTACTCAACGGGCTGCCGCTTGTGTAATAAGTAGGCTGCGTTTTATCTTCCCTTCGTGTCTATCTGTGCACAACTCGTGTATCACTACGTCACCTTGTCTATACGTGTGTATGTCTGTAGTGAACGCATTCCTTTCAGAGCACATAAGTCCAGAACATAACTATACCGTGGAGTATGCCGGTATATTTACAAACAGCTACAGCACGCCACACCTACCGGCGAACTTCGATAGTGTGAGGCACAGGGCTTTGTTCCTGTTTCTGCCTTATCCACACTGATTCTGGAGCAATTTATGTGGTTCTACTGGCGGTAAAAGCTATTTATACGTGTCACATAGAAGCTGAGAAACTTCTTCTATATGTTCGTTCGCTGTCATTTTGAAACATCCTGTATATAATTATCCAAGGAAGCATTCGCCCGGTAACCGTGGAATACCGCGTGAAACATTTCTGATAAGTTGGTCTTGAACCCGGGATCTTCTGAATACGACTCACACAGGTTATCGTGGCGCTGCCTTGTAGGGTTCACTCTTCTAACAAATTACTTAAACACGCGATAGTTTACTCAAGATCGTTACAGCTGATGTTACAAAAGACTCTAAACTAACTTCTATATTCAAAATGTCTCAAAATCTGGATATCTGAAGGAATCTACACACATTTCTAGTTGGAATAAAATAGTTGCTATATATGAAAGAGAACACAAGGATAGATGAAAGTAAAAGTTGAACTGTAAGTACATCGTAGATGGCAAAAACTGTCTCCTCCAAGATTTCCCAAGAGTCCTACGAGAACATTTGTGCAGTTTTATCCAACGTCCTGCTTCATATGTTAGCAGGCAGACAGAGGGGAAGTGGAACGTCAGATTTCACGGCGTAAAGTATCCAACCTGTTGGTTTGTATGTCCTCGGGGCGTTTACACTTCTTGTTTTCTCATATCTAATACACATTTTAGCTAACACTCATGCAAACTGTACGCTTTTAGCAGACTCTTCATATAAACTACTTCTTATTCCATAAATTTTAAATGCATCACATCCATAAATATTCGCTTGGCAGCCCTTAAAATTCTCTATTTAACACCTTCCACTTCTCCCCTCACTTAACAAATTTTATCCTGATACAGACATTATTGAATGATAAAATTTATAATTTTATAGATAAATACTGTAGTAAACAATTTTCTTAAATTAAAATGAATGCACAATGTAAGAAGAATCACGACACTGTAAGCGAACTGGCGAAAGGCAACTTATTACTGTAAGAAAATTGGGTCCAGCTCTGTAGCGCAGGTAGTACTGGTTCTGCCAAGAGGTTCCGAGTTCGAATCTGGCCAGGGTGAGTTTTCTGGATAACTTGAATTCTATGTATCCTGTACTCATTTTAACATCATTTCATTCATCTTCCGATATGACTCAACGTTGGAGGTTTTCTCTTATCCTGGAAGATGAATGTCTGATAACTCTAAGCTCTATGTACCCTGTACTCATTTGAACACCATTTCATTCATCATCCGATATGACTTAACGTTGGAGGCTTTCTCTTATCCTGAAAGATGAATGTCTGATAACTCTAAGCTCTATGTACCCTGTACTCATTTGAACATCATTTCATTCATCGTCCGATATGACTTAACGTTGGAGGTTTTCTCTTATCCTGAAAGATGAATGTCTGATGACTCTAAGCTCTAAGTATCCTGTACTCATTTGAACATAATTTCATTCATCGTCCGATATGACTTAACGTTGGAGGTTTTCTCTTATCCAGAAAGATGAATGTCTGATAACTCTAAGCTCTATGTACCCTGTACTCATTTGAACATCATTTCATTCATCGTCTGATATGACTTAACGTTGGAGGTTTTCTCTCATCCTGAAAGATGAATGGCTGATAACTCTAAGCACTAAGTATCCTGTACTCATTTGAACATAATTTAATTCATCGTCAGATATGACCTAATGTTGGAGGTTTTCTCTTATCCTGAAAGATGAATGTCTGATAACTCTAAGCTCTAAGTACCCTGTACTCATTTGAACATCATTTCATTCATCGTCCGATATGACTTAACGTTGGAGGTTTTCTCTTATCCTGAAAGATGAATGTCTGATAACTCTAAGCTCTAAGTATCCTGTACTCATTTGAACATAATTTCATTCATATTCCGATATGACCTAACGTTGGAGGTTTTCTCATATCCTGAAAGATGAATGTCTGGTAACTCTAAGCTCTATGTGCCCTGTACTCATTTGAACATCATTTGATTCATCGTCCGATATTACTTAACGTTGGAGGTTTTCTCTTATCCTGAAAATGGGATGTCAGGCTACTCTAAGTTCTATGTGCCCTGTACTCATTTGAACATCATTTCATTCATCGTCCAATACGACTTAACGTTTTCTCTTGTCTTGAAAGATCAATATCTGCTAAGAAGCTCTATGTACTAAGGACTCATTTGAGCATCATTTTATTCATCTTCCGATATAACTTAACATTGGAGTTACCTGTAAATAGGCCACAGACCAGTTACGAAAAGTGGAAAGGATTTCTTTGAATTTATTAGACAGTGTAAAAATAGTGTTACAGAAGGATATAAGAAATTAAAAATATTGTAACGTATAATGCAGGAATTTGAGTGGTGTAACCATAAAGTACGAGAAGTTATATTGATAAAAAGGCGTGTATTTCTGTAATTTCTACCTTATAGTTGTTTATATTTTACAGAAGTAAAAGTATCGGCTGTCCGTAGTGCCTAAGACCGCACTGGGCTTAACATTTGATAGCCGCAAACCAGTTCTTCGTTTAACTTTCAGTGACTACCGGCAACCTACTTTCTCATTTTTGGTACACAAAGTTATATTTTACAGGAAATTTATCGATACCTTAGATATAATACTTCAATAGTTAATAGGTATATATATATATGAAACGAAGGCGAAGGTGTTGACAGCAAAGGTGACGATGGAACGCTTGGAGGAATGAATGGTGAAGCAAACTAAAGAAAACTCGCATCCACACAACCGCCTTGGTAAGAGGTGAGTGGTCTAGCACAATTAGGTGAGAAGAGGGGTCGCTGTGAAATCCTACAAATTTTTTGCTGGTAAAATTGTTAGAGAAATGGAGATATCTTAGTTCCTTCATATCTGTTGGTTGGTAAAACTGTTTATTTAGTTACAGGTGGTCAGTTAGTCACTCAGACTCACTGACAGTCAATTGTCAACAATTTCTCGAAACAAACACGCCTATATCATCATAGAAGTGTATAGTAGTTTTTTTTTTTTTTTTTTTTTTTTACTTTTAATATTTTGACGATGGACCAAGACAAGTTTAACCACGCTACCCGATAGTCCCCAAGTCTGTGTAGGAGGGAAAACATTATCTTTTAATTTTGAAATTATTTTAATTATGCTAACCGGGACTTTGTGGAAATACACTTAACTTCTAATTGTGTAGAATGTCACATACCACTTTGTAGGAATTCACTTTTTTTTTAATTTTACGTCCTCCAACATTAAGCCATATCGGACGATGAATGGAATTGGTGAAGTGATGCTCAAATGAGCCCAGGGTCCATAGTGCTTATAGCTACCAGACATTCGTCTTCTAGGATAAGGTAAAACCCCGTAAAAACGTTATTCAGGTAACTCACCCTGACCGAGATTCGAACTCGGGAACCCTTGAACGTGAGGTAGTCACTCTACCACCACGCTACCGAGGCGGGCTTGTAGGAATTCATATTCCCCGGATAAGAGCATAGAATAAATCATTAGAAGTGCAATGAATGGCGAAGGAAACTGGAGGAAACTCGCATGCGGACAACGCTTTGGTGAGAGGCGAGCGGTCTTAAACAATTAGGCAATTACAGGATAAAATAAATTACTAGAAATAGAGGGGTTAGTTTATATTAGATTAGTTTATGTTAGGTGATAAATGATAGAATATGTGCGTAGGGCAATAGTGCTAAAGTTGCGTTAGGTAATGAGATAAATGCAATAAATGAGTAGAAGAGGCTTAAGCTAATAAAATTAGGTTAGAGGATAAGGAGCACCATAAATGAATAGAAAAAAAGGTTATGTTAAGCGATTAAAAGAGAGAATAAGTAATCATAAGATAAAAGTGTGTAAAGGAAATATAATACAAAGGTGGTCTGAGAATTTTCCGACCTAATAAAAATAAAAGACTTTTTTTTCAACAAAGTCTCCTTGTAATTCTACACAGTTCTCCAAGCGGTGCTCCCGTCTCTGTAACCCGTCCAAATAGCCCTCGGCGTTTCTCTCTGCAAAATAATTGTTCACGAAGGTGACTGCCTGCTCATTTGTCGAAAATATCTGTCCTCCGAGCGCAATTTTCAGATGAGGGAAAAAAAGAAGTCGCCTTGGGCTAGATCTGGTGTGTCAAGCAGTTCAAACTGTAATTCGTGAATCTTCGCCATTGCAGCCGCTGAAGTGTGAGACGCTGTGTTGTCTTGGTGCAACAGATTTCCTTTTCTGCAAATGTGGCTGTCTTTGCGCAAGTTATGCCTTCAGCTTGTCAAATAATCTTGCGTAGTATTCTCCTGTAACGATTTTTCGTGTTTGAAGTTAATTAATTAAAATAACTCCATGATTATCCCGAAAACGCTCGCCATCACATTCCCAGCCGAACAAAAACAGTGTTCGCTGTGTTTGGAGCCAGTTTCTCCTTCGCCGTCCGCTATTTGAACTCTATTTTTGTTTCGGGCTTATAATGGTGTATCCAAGTTTCATCTACAGTAATTAATCGGCGCCAAAAATAGGAATTATTGCGCCTAAACTGCCCCAACAGAGCGTTGGAAATGTTCATTCGAACACGTTTTTGGTCTAACGTGAGCAAACCCGGCACCAAACGCGCGGACAGCATTCTCATGTCTAAATGTTGACTTAATATGTGACAAACACATTCTTTTGACATGTTCATAGCCTTTGCTATCTCTCTCACTATAATTCGGCGGTCGTCTAATACCACTTGGTGAACTTTGGCGATGCTTTCGTCAGTAGTTACAGTTTTTGAACGTCCCGAAAGTTCATCGTCTCCAAAGCTCTTACGGCCTCGTTGAAGTTCAGGTGCCCCAAATTTCACTGTCGTAAATGGTGGTACAGGGTCCCCATACACATAATCCAACTCATCTTTGATTTGCGTAGGCGTATTGCCTTTCAAAAGCAAATATTTAATGACAGCTCGATACTCGATTTTGTTCATTTCCATAAAAAAAACTCACATCAACTTACTCAAACGACTGTTACATAACAACTGAGCGTCTAAAATGGCTGAAACTTGGGTGAGTAACTCAACAGATGAACAACGAAATTCACTAGCTTTTATTTACGAGGGCTGTTCAATACAGAAATAACATAATTTTTTACGGTCATAATTTTGCGCTGTAAAATTCAATCTTATTATATTCTGTTAGCTTAATGTGAAACAAACACACCGTAGTAGTTTCATTGTTGGTGCTCCTGTATCCCGCCTGTGAGAATCAGTTAAGTACAGACATGTTTAGTATCGCCTACCGCTGCAATTGAGGTAAAACACAGTTAAAGTTTAGGAAGATCCGGAGTTTCTTTCAAACGTAATCACTGCTGATGGAACTTGGCTAAATCGTTTTGATCCTTAGAGCAAACACCAAAGCTCAGTGTGGAGATCTCCTTCATCAACAACCACCTAAAAATCAAAAGTGCTTGTTTCTGCTAGGAAAGGAATGAGCATCTCATTATTTAATATTCTCGGAATGGTTTATCAGCATGTTGAACCTGCACACCCATCGGTAACTGGACAATACTACAGGGATGTCCTGAAAACATTGTCAGTCCATATAAGGCGTAAAAGACCACATTTTCGTGAAGCAGGCTGGATGCTGCACCACGATAATGCGTGGCCGCATATTGCTAATGTTGTTGCTGAATATTTTGCAGAACAACAAAGTGAAGTGCATCCGTCACCCTCCCTATAGTCTGGATTTAGCCCCATGTAACTTTTTTCTATTCCTTAACTTGAGGAAACGTCTTCGTGGGAGGCATTATCCATCATCAGAGGCAGTGATGAGGGCTGCGGAGGCGATTTTGAAGGATCCCTCAAAAAGTGGTTTGCAGCATGTCTTAAGACTGGCAGAAACGTTGGGACAAGTGAATCGCATTTAGGGGAGACTATTTTGGGAAGGGCCATTAAAATTATGAGAATGAGTAGAGGTAACTTGTCAAAAAAAAGTGTGCGATTGCTGCAATCTTCATGTTGAGGTCGGAAACTTTTCAGAGCACCCTCGTAAGTGTAACCCTACAGCGAAACCCTTAACCCATGCAAAAGCAACACAAACTAATGTAAACCGAGATGACTGTAAAAACAACTTAAATGCTGTAAGACGTCATAGGGGAGAAACATCTTATAAAAGGCACAATTAGGCGGTGACCCAGTTCTGTCCTTTATCGTCTCACCTTTTAGAAAAATAATCTTCTCTATTAATAAAAAAATGACGGTGCAGTGATTATTATTGTTAGCAGTTCTCTTTTTTAAAATTATTCAGCCTGTACTGCTGACAAACTTGATACAAAAACTTTTTACATGAGGGTCAATTGAAGATATTGACATCCAGATACTTCGGTTGTATGCATCCATAGTGAATGAGTAAGATTTAAGGGCCCGTTGTGAGCTAGATCATTCAGTTTAGGCCGGGCTTTGACCCGCCACCTTGGGATTAGTGACCCAACGCATAAACAACTGAGCCACCAGGACCGACTTTATGGTGCTAAAATTCAGAATTAAGGTAGAGTCATTCAGAAGTTCAAACACTGTTTCATTTCATAAAGTTGCATCTGCAGCTTTCGATAAGGCCAATGAAGTAAACAAATATAACACAGCATCGATCGATCGTTGCTCTTTAAGCTGTCATTGTCATTTGTGTAGCTGGCTTTTGTCTTTATCCTGTACCGGACTATTTATGTTCCGTGGAGTATCAACTGTTTTACCCACTCCATTGCTAACATTTCTTCATACGCGAGCTGTTCAATAAAGAATCATCATAATTTTTACGGTCATAATTTTTGCACTAAAATTCAATCTTATTATGTTCCGTTAGCATAATGTGTATCAAACACGCCGTAGTAGTTTCACTGTTGGTACTCCTGGTTCCCACCTGTGAGAACCAGGCAAGTTCAGACATGTTCAGTATCGCCTACCGCTGCAATGGAGGTAACACGCGAGGAACAATATGCGGCTTTGAAAATCTGCTTTTGTATCTACAAATCTTCAGTTGAGACCTATACAATGTTACAGGAGGCCTATGGAGAGTCTGTTCTTCTCTACAGAACAGCTCGAAGGTGGTTTAAAATGTTTAAAAATGGGAGACAATCAATTTCAAAGGGGACCCGGTGCTCCAGTTACTGCTCTTATGGAATAAAACATCAACACAGCTGCTGCCACACAGAGAGAATAAAATGTTTAGGTATAAGGGGTTCCTATTCCTGAAAGTACTTCTATTGACCTCTTTTTTGTTAATAGTATTTTTTTTTTTTTGGTATTAAAGACACCTTCTTACAGTCAGCTACAGGGGCTTCAGTAAATATGCTGTCCAAAGTGTAGAGGAATAAGCATTTTTAAGAGTAGGTGTACACACACACACACACACACACACACACACACACACACACACACACACACACACACACACACAGACAGACACACACACAGACAGACATGCGCGCGCGCAAATAGAGGTGGAGAGATAAGCGGACCTTTTTCTAAACATTCTTTCTTATTTTTATTTTCAGGAAATCTCAAAATATGTATACCTCCAAATAAGTCTCGATATCGTATTTTGAGTGGAATGCAGCTCTTCATCTATTTCTTGTGTAGGTGATCTAAGTTATTGCATTATGACTTTGACTAATAAACATTTGTAGAAATTACCTTACTGCATATTTTAGGGAAGTATACTATATTGAAGCGATAGTAATATCTCTTAAGTGGCAGTCACTAGGGGATGGATTTGAAATTTCGTGCTCCTTGCATGCCTAAAGACCAAACGACTTCCCAATTGAGAAAAGTATAAGTCCTGGAGAATTCATATCACTAACAACGATTATCTTGCGAAACTTTAGTGCAACATAAAAGGTTATTTGTTATAAATAGTGTGCATTAGATATCTATTTTTGTGCAGATGATTGTCTATCCTATTGGGTTTACTAGTTATTCAGAATGAAGAGGACTTCAGTGGTAATACCCACAAATTTAGGAATGCACTAAATTTATCATAAAAATATCTAATATATACCTACTATTTAATCACAATTGTTGGACTAGTTTTCTAGAAAATCAAACTTTACCAAAAATATTTATTTTAAAGATTAACTTGGGGAACTGGACTGGACTGGACTGGACTATGCTATGGAGGAGATTCGTCACGTATGTAGGTCCAAATTTGGTCTGTTGTACCGGTGCCCCAAGTGGGGTACCCCCATGAGCAAGAATGAGGTGAGAGAATAGGAGAGACTCGCCACCCAAGGACCCACGATAGTGAAGAGAGCAGGGTTCCTACACTTCACCAGGGGGAAACTCCCCGGCAGGCCAGTACAATCTATATCCCACCCACCATGGTCCGGAAATGGCCCAATAGAACGACCCGGAAACTGAAGAGCATCTATAGGAGGAGGAAGTGTTTACCAGGAGTATATCATCCTACCATGTGGCGCCGAGACTCCCGCCGACACTTATACCCCGAAAGAGGCCACCAGGTGAGAGATGGAGGGAGAGAAAATTCAAAGAATGTATGAGGTGCGTTCAATTTATAACGCTTTTTTCAGGAGCGCAATCAGATAGGAACTCATGGCTTTTTAAAAATACACGTGGACCCTTTGTGAAAGCGTGACAGAAATGGCAGCACTGTGCAGTGCATAGAACTCTAGTGGCAGCGACGAGAGATAGGACTGTTTCTGATACTTAAATTGACGACGTTTTCATTGCAAGAACAGCACTGGTTTTCTCCACTTTCGTGGTGTGACACCTATTGAAATTCATCGTCAGTTGAGTGAGGCATGTGGTGATGGTACCATGGAGGTGTCTAATGTGCGTTCCTGGGTGCGAAAGTTCAATGAAAGCAGAATTTCGTTTGACAAGAAACCAAGACATTTGCAGACATCGCCTCCCAAATTGGCATTTCCCTGGGACCTATGCACATAATTATGCATGAAGATCTGAAAATGTAAAAAGTGTGTTCCAGGTGGGTGCCACGAATGCTGACGGATGATCACAAGGCTGTGCGCCGGCCTCGGTAGTGTAAATGGTAGCATTTCTGTCTCTTTCATATGTTTTTGCATCTCAAATCTTTCCTTGGCGGTCACCACTTCAACAATGAGGAAGAGCTGAAAGAAAATGTTTCCAACTGTTTGAAGGCACAGGCGGCAAACTTCTATGAAGAAGGTATACAAAAACGTGTGCCTCGCTATGACAAATGCCTGTAAAATTTCGGCAGTTATGTGGAAAAGTAGTTTAAGAGTTGTAGAACTTTGTGAAATAAATAATTTTTCTGTATCTGTACACAATTTAATTTTATTACCAAACAGAACTAAATTTCTAGACGTACCTCGTATTTTGGTTTTAATTTTCATTTGTAACTATTCTTCGCTCGTTTGTGACGACAGAGATACATGACGCAAACCAGTGTTATCAGAGAATTCATAGTGAAGGATAAGCATTGTTAACACACACAGCTGCGCCAAACCCAACTAAAAGTTGACCGATTCTAGGAAACCGTTAGAATGATCTAGCCATTAACTTTCTATGCAGGCTGGCATTAAACTTGAATATTTATGATATAGATATTTCAGAACTTTTATCTGCATATATTCAAATTGTTATATTCGTTAATAAGAACAATATGCTTTTTCCCTTTTTCTGCGGGCCCCTAAAATACCGGGCCCGCCCACATTGCAGGCCCTGCAGGCCCTAACTTTACGCCCCTGGCTAGAAGAGTTTGTATCATTCTTTGAAATGGGTAGAATAATTTATAAAATCGATGTAAAACTGATAATAGCTAAATAAAATACCACACTAAACGGAAATGAGATGTGAATATCAGTTAGACTCACTTTTTATTTCGACTTCTGCGGTTATGGGTAGCTACAGACGATAAGCATAATTGAAACACGTTTGTATATAAAACAATGCAAACAAGTACAGCTTTAATGTGTAAAATGCACCTGTTGTATATTCAGAATCAGTGGGTGTAGCGCAAACCTGCAACTTTATGTAGGAACTGCCCCTGAATTCTAGAACCAACAAAATGTTCATTATGGCATAAGAAAGTTATGTGCTAAATTGCATCAATGTACATGAAGTAGTTTGAGAGAAAAATGGCTTGAAGTTGTAGAAAATGCAAGCTAAGTAAACAGGCAATTAAAAATACAATAAATATTATTCAGTTTACCTTTTAATTTTAAGTCAGAACTATCCATATCCATAGTCTGTATCATTGTTCTGGTCTTCTTCAGCATTTCTTTTTAAATTTCTCTTCTGTCTTGCTTCCTTTTGCATTAATTTCATAGCTCTTTCTGCACCAGCGATACACATGTTGTCGATACTCTGAAATTGTTTCCATAAACACAGCAGGTTGATACCCTAACTGGTGCATAACTTTCTGCCAACATTCCCATCATTAAACACTATTGCAGCATCAAATGTAGCCATTTTCACCACTATGGAAGACACAAATGATGTTTTGGGACACCTTTTCCATATCAGACTGTTGAGGCTTTCATTTGGGTTTTGTGGCTTGCCATGGAGACATTTTTTAGCAAGTCTGGTTGTGCTAAGAATTGGTAGGTGGGCTTTATAGATTCTAAGACAACTGATGGAAGACTATGGCAACGGTTATATGGCTCATTTCTTTTCACTGGACACCAAGATTAATCACAAAGACCATGTGGTGGGTTTTTATTAGTAGACAGTTTATGAAAATAGGTGGTCTACACTGCACATTGTATATTTTTCACATCTCCAATTCTTCTTCTGATAGCAAGCCCATAGTAGTTCTGTAGTACACCTATTTCTTTCTGTGTCACTCTTCCTTTTCCACCAATAGGTTTGCCATGCCTGAGCTTTTTTTCCCTTCATCTCCTGACAGTTTTCTCAGACGAGCACCCATTCTCTTCTGTATATGGTCAATGCATTCAAGTTTTTCAATTTTTACATTGGGACCACTTGGCAGCTCTCTAGCACACTTTTAAAAGCACTAGAATCACCATCACCTAGATATTTTGTATATCTAAGCTTATGTTTTTCTTGTGACCTAGAAAATATCATCATGCCTGCAGGTTCCATTGCACCACTACTACCAGTAAAGTATTTTGAACAAGTTTTCTTGTGAATTTCCAACCTTTTTTCTTCAGTGTCTTTATCATTATCTTTTTTCTATTTGTACACACATGACAAAACTTGCTCATAACTTGCAAATCTAAAGCTTTTCCTGTATCTACACTTATTACAGTTGAAACTCCATACAGAGGTGTTTGGCCATGTTTCAGCCATGTGTTATCACATGATACACATAGAACAGTCGCAATTATTTGTTCTTCAGTACTGTTATGAGCAACAGCTTTTTAGCAGCCTCTGTCATGGTATCAATGACTGATAAGCAGTAAACTTGACAGGAGGTGCAGGCATGTTCCTCATACCACAAAACAAATTTGTACCTTCTCTCCCAATACCAGCACACCTCATACCATATACCATCATTAGTTTGGCTTCACCTTGCCAGTTTGAACCTTGTGAGGTTTTGAAGGCACAATCTCCCCCACATTTATCACATACAATGTGTAAAGTGCAAACTAAGCCACATCTATTACAATCATCATATAGCTTCAAACAGTTATTTTGTCCACAAGAATTACAAGCACAAAAGCTTCTTATTGCTAATGATAACAACTGTAAATCAATTATTCTGAAGCCAGAATCTTCCTTTCTCCAATCATTTGACAGCTTCAGTCCTGCAAGATTTTTACTAGAGCTTTTAGTAACAGGAGGTGATCTAACCTCATTCTCTGGTATATTTGTTTTCTTCTTTCTAATATTTGTATACGAGATTTACTAACCTTATTAAAATGTCTTCTATTCCCCATCTTGACACAAGACACCGAAAGCAGAAAAAAACAGCCCACTAATTTCACCTCTAAAAACTCTCAGAAACTATTTATACACAGTAAAACAAAGTTAGCACATGCACCAGATAAACAGGAAGTACATTACCACAACCTTCTGAATGGCACCTGATCCCACCTAAACCCCCACAACCTGTCTCAAAATCAGTCTGTCCATATAGACTGGAAAAATCTTGTACAAAGAGTGAAGAAAACGCTAAGAAAGATGGGGGCGTGGCTGCTACACAGCACCTGGGCATATCATTTTTTAAAGGCACATACAGAAAACGTACAGTCATAATACTTTGGTGTTTGATAACTAACACTATATATTATTTTACAAAACAATAAAAAAGTTAGATTTTTTAAAACATTTTCTTGTATGACCACCGTAAAAGTATGTACCTAAGGGATGTAAAATTCCTACAAGTTGACTATGGTCCTGTTTCCATCATATCTACCAAAATGATTACTTCACTTTGACCAACATGAAATAGAGGAATAAATTTTGGTAACAAAAGCTCGCATATGTACCCAAAGAAAAAGGTATACGGTTATAACAGATGAAGACTTAATAAATATGTTTACGTATAAACAAGCATAGGTTTTATTAAAACATAGTTCAATCCGTTATGCGGTCTCAATCTACTTTGAGAGAACTGAGAACCGCCTGGAAAATTGTGCCGTCAAAGGCTCACAGGACTGCTTACATCACAGATGTTTGTTTCTGATATAAAAAGTTCAGCCTACATAATTTTTTGCCATTTGTTGTATGCTAGAACTGCTCAAATAGATAGTAATTATAAGGATTATATTGCATTTCTTGTAAAAACCCCAAAAGAGACTTATTTTATTGCTCATACCTTTCTTCTTGTGCTTACAGAAATGGATGAAGAGGCAACAAATGAAATAATAACCACTGTGATAAGCATACTATGGAGAATAGTGACTGAAGAGCAGAAAGTCAGGCATACTTGTTGTCTGTGAAACTTTGGAGGAAGAACGCCATGAGAAAAAAACTCCAATTGTGTTAAAGGGGTACACCAACTAGCAAGAATGTCAGGAGAAGAAGGTATCGTCTCTCAGATTTCAAAGAAGCAGAGGGTCATCAACGGCCATAATCGAAAAACAGGTAAATGCGAAGATCTCTTGGTAGAAAACAATTTAGAAGACATTTTCACCGATACAGCAGTGCGCGCAGGATGCGACATTTTTCCAGAAAACCGAGATGAAGAAAATCTGGGAGCAGATCTTACAGCAGCGAGGGATCTGACCACAGAAACACACTGCATGAAGGAAGATTTATAGGAAGCAAAGAACTTCGGCAATCAACTAAGGATTACAGGATTCTGCAAAGAAGTTCCAGATGAAAAGAGGGAAAGTTGTCCATCGTGGGGGTGCAAAAGTGCAAGTGTAAACAGAAAGAGCAAAAACGGTACACGTCAACAGAGAAATGTTGGGCAGAGAATATCAGAAAGCTATACAAGAGAAAATGGGAAATCTGTGCATACCAGCAACGACAGCTCTAATCTCCATTGTCCAGCTAAGATAGAAGCGATATTATCTCTCAAAAGGAGATCTCCCCCAAGAAGTGCACTCTGTTAAAGTTGAACTGATATAAGCAAGTTACCCAACACTTTCAGAAAACACTAACGAACTAGCAGAAGAAAAAGAAGAGGATGTGCAGGTAGAAAAGGAAGAAGAAATGCAGCAATGAACAGAACGAGCTATGCCCGTAAAACTGATGATGTTGGTAGGAAAACCTACCAAGGAAACACAAGTGAAAGTAAGAAAGATGAATAATATAACGTGTCCGATGTGAACCAAAATGTCCCGGTAACAAAACACTACAGTTTCCACAAAAATAAAAGAAAAATTTTGCCGTGACTCAGTTAAGGTATTCAGTGTCAATCTAAGCTTCTGTTTAGCCCTTTGATATTTTGTTCCCGAGACGTTTAGTATTTCAGCAAAGATTAATTCTGTGGTTATTCTGCCAAAGTTTGTGCGTTATTGCCAGTTCGGTTGAAAGGGAACCTATATATATATATATATATATATATATATATATATATTATTATTATTATTATTATTATTATTATTATTATTATTATTATTATTATTATTATTATTATTATTATTATTATTATTATTATTATTATTATTATTATTATTATTATTATTATTATTATTATTATTATTATTATTATTATTATTATTATTATTATTATTATTATTATTATTATTATTATTATTATTATTATTATTATTATTATTATTATTATTATTATTATTATTATTATTATTATTATTATTATTATTATTATTATTATTATTATTATTATTATTATTATTATTATTATTATTATTATTATTATTATTATTATTATTATTATTATTATTATTATTATTATTATTATTATTATTATTATTATTATTATTATTATTATTATTATTATTATTATTATTATTATTATTATTATTATTATTATTATTATTATTATTATTATTATTATTATTATTATTATTATTATTATTATTATTATTATTATTATTATTATTATTATTATGGGAACATTTGGGATTACCAAAGTAGTTGCTTTCCAGCAATATCAAACAACTGTCTGTGTGGTAATCATTATTTTAGAGAAAGTTTGTTTTTGTTTTGTTTTACTACTAAATTTGGATTACACCAACGATTGCCCGTGCGGGTTGTGTGCAGGTTCTGCGGAGTAATCACAGTTTTCTCCGAAGGAAGTCTGTGGTGTTTTGTAGCGAAGATTGCGTTTACAGTAGATATTGAATCTATACTGATTCTGTTAGGAATCTGCGGAACAATATGAGCTTGTGTTGAAGAAAACGTTTCGCTTTCTCTTTCTGTCACATTTAAGATTAAAGCATGAATAATTAAGGAAGCTGTGCAGTGAAACATTTTAACATTGAAGCAAGTATTTGGTGTTTCAATAATGATATATTTGAGATCACAGCAACGATTCCCTTACCGTGATTCTATACGCGATCTGTGAAGTATACCCGTTTATGTTGAAAGGTAAATTTGGCTTCCTATTAATAAAATATTTGGATAAAAGCAGATAATATGATCGTAGCGTTTCTTTCATAAATGTGCCCATTATATCTAGTTTCTGTTGAAGGATGCTTACGGAGCTTTGGTAATGGAAATTTGAGTCTTCAGCTGCATTCTAAACTTTGGAATTCCGTCAGGAATCGCTACAGACTCCAGTTTATGTGGAACGACGCTGTTGCTGTTTTATTAACCGAAATTGGGGCTCACAGTAGCGAGTACATCTGTGGTAATTCCCTTAAGAGTGAACGCATTGTTCCAACTACTGTTGAATGAACGCCTTTGTTGATTTCTTTCTGAGATACTTTAATTATACGTCTCAGTAATAAAACTCAATACCCCGAATGCTCGCTGAGGGGACTAAGTTCGGTGTCCAGGTTCGTGACAGATCATTCACAGATGTAGTCGTTACTGTAATTCTAAGTGTGTCAGTATCAAAATTCCTTGTCTTCTTACAAGAGAAGCAAAGGTTATCGAAACGTCAAAATCGTTTTCGTTGTTTTTGATGGAAAACTTGAGTCTTCTCCCCTGTACATTGTGCAACACAACAGCACATGTTGCCTGCATATGTTTTTCTCTTTTATTTGTATTGCCTACTGATTAGTGTAGGCCATCAATGTCCCCTTTTTACAGAAATTCTCCTTCTGTTTGTTCTACGTACAATTTCCATTCCCCTCCTACAATACTCCTCCTACCTCTATTACGTTATCTGTCTTAGTAAAGCAGTTCTCTTAGTGCTGCTTAGACGGAAGCCTTCCGTACAGCCTAACTTAACGTTTATCTTATTTGAACAGTGGATATTAGAGTTATCTTTGCTGGCATGTGCAGATTTCCGATTCTCTCTTGTTAAGTTGTGTTATGCTTTCTGCCCACCTCTGTCACGATGAACAACTCTTGCTCATTTCATCTGGCACTGATTCACGTAACCCTGTAAACCCTTAGTGACTGCTTTCGTACTTTGCTTCCGCTAATACCTTTTCATGGATTGTATTTCTGTGGGCACATCCCTTGCTACTGTATGATCTGCTCGTGGATTTTCTTCTTCTCGGAGTTCTGGGAAAATGTCGCCTCCTGCGCCTTCTCCTGCATCGTGGATAGTGTCCTCTAAGTTGGTTTCTACTAAGAGAACTCCGAACAAACTTATTTATTCTACAACGGCTGTTGGTGGTCCTTTGGCTGCTTCGAAATCTGAGAGAAGATTCCATCTTCTCCAGACATTCTGGCTGGCTGGTGGGCTTCTTACACAACATTTGGGTGTTCTTTCTCATCGTATGCTACATCCAAGGTGTCAGAGACCGTAATGGATGCGTAACTTTCTGCTCTTCAGCAATATTCCCATAGAATGCTTGTCACATTGGTTATTATTTCATCTGTTGCACTTCCTGCATTTCTGGCGGCGTAAGGAAAGGAAAATAAATCGCTGAACCAGTGAAAGGTGTTTAAGGGCCTGTCGATAGCTATGTCATTTGTGTTCGAGAAGGACCAACGTCATTGGCTTGCGCCTGTCTCTGATATAAGTGAATGGCAGACTAGCCTTCACAACGTTTCTCTGTTTAGAAACCTGTTAACTGCAACATATTGTGATGGTTGATAACAAAGAACTATTCTCATGTTCTTTCGAAGAAGGTTTTTGTGGATTACACATGCAGCACCTTTTATCACGAGACTCCGCATCAGTACAAGTTTAAGTTGAATAGACATTGGTTTAGTTCTCCTGGGAGGTTTGTGGTTACAATAGGGATTATCCTTTTTGATGGTTCTGTTAGCAGTCTACCCAGGAAATTCATTTTTCTTTCTTCATTATCATTGCTCTTCTGTCACAGCTTCGAATACATCTGTGGCGGTTCTAGTCGGAGTCTTCACAGTTCTTGGGGTAAGAACAAGTATTCGGGGCAATCCCACCTTGGTATGCTGTAGAACTTTTGTGGTTTAATTAGCTCGATATTTGGCACTGCAGCAGCGACTTCTTCCACAGTGTGAACTATGTTTAACACAAATACAGATTTGCGCATGTTCCTAACAGAATCTCAAAATATACTAGCTCTTATAAAACCAAACGTGTCGTCAACAAAATGATCTGCACACTTCCTAAGAAAGCATTTTAGCTCTTTAAGCCTTCCTATGCTCCATGTCGAATGCACATATGCCATGTTCTGTATCCCATTAGTCAAAGTATCTAATGTGTAAGCAATTTGAGGAATTGTAAACTTAACTAAAATTAAAAAGAAAAACGAATTTTATTATGCTTTATGCTATTTATTATGCTTTATTTATTCTTCATTAGCTACCCAATCCTTATGATCAGACTGAGAGACTCTTCGAGTGCAGTGACTCCTGCTGAAACAGAGGTGTCACAGTAAGGTCAACCATGTTCTGACCTTCTCCTTCTTGTACTACTTTACCTGCCCCAAACATCTTTAAACGATTTTTTCCAGAAGTATATGTTTTGAGAGCTATGTATTTCTAACGGCTAATGCAAAAGTTGTATAATATCATGGCATAAATATCAGTTTCTTCCAGGGTGCTACAGAGATGTTCAAGAAAATTGCATTACCACAAACCTCCGTTGATATGAACTGTAAGTAGCCTGATCTACTTACAAGTACACCGAGCCCCTAACTTACAGTCGAAATTGAACCAGGCTATTGAGCACCTATAACCAGACCACTGATGCAGGTTAAATAGTTTGCTTATTTATCAATATGACCTCATAGCATATACTCAAATAGATCAAAAACATCTCCTTCTTTTAAATGTATCTGTTTTACATCACTTCTTGTAAGCCACCTAATTGAAAGTCTCCTGAAACATAAGTTCTCAAAACTGCTTTGGTCCGAACTATCCTTCAGACATAATTATATTAGGTTTATCACCAAAGTGCTTCAGGAGCCCGGTAATTCTCTTTTTCAAACAAACATCAGACAACTAACGTGATTGCACTAAACAACTCAAAATTACGTGCAGCACCTCTGTTTCACCCATATATCTTTTCTTGTGTCACTGAAACAGGGTAGTGCACGTCAAAAGAGACTGCATTCTGCATTTCTTCAAAAGGAAGAGAGCAATCACCGGCAATAACCGGTTCTTTCATTGAGATTCTGTTGGAGGAAACACTAGAACCGAAAGTGATGTTAAGCAGTACACCTACCTTGATATTCTGTTCTATATCCAACATTACTTCAGTGCATCTGAGATACAACAAGCTGCTAACCAAAAAATGCTCAGCTTGGCAACACCACTCTATCTAAACTTCTATTCGTATAATTTTGTCCATAACAGGCAATGTCCCCTCATATAAAATATCTGAATTCCCAGCTTATGAGGAATACGAATTGCTCTTTCGATCAGCTTTCTTCTCCATCACGGTACAAATTGGTGATCCACCTCAATTTTGAACCTGAAGGCGAAATCGAGAGACGTAGTCATCTTGCAGATGGGATAATAGTACATGACAATATACTTTCTCGAGGAATCACACCTGCCTGCGCGCCTCGATAGCGTAGAAGGAAGCGTGTCTGCCTCACGTTTAAGAGGTCCCGATTTCGAATCTCGGTCAGGGTGAGTTACCTGGATAAGGTCTTTTCCAGGGGTTTTCCTTATCCTGAAAGAGAATGTCAGGTAACTCTAAGCTTTGTGGACTCTGCGATCATTTGAGCATCATTTCACCCATTTAATTCATCGTCCGATATGGCTTAAAGTTTAAACTGAGGACTTAAGTTGTGAAAAAGCACTTGCCCTTACACGAATATAGACAAAGTTTAAGTTTCATAACTAATTGTAAAACTTAAACAATTTCCTCCCCAAAATATGTCTACATTGATGCGAAAGTTGCTAAATTTGCTTTCCTTTTGTTTAAAGACATCTTCTTTCTTCGCCTAAGTTTATTTGCTTTACTATCTGATCCATCCAGAAATTAAATTGACATTTAATCTCTTTTTTATCTTACATTTTCTGTGCATCCATTCAATTTAAACTATCTCGTAACACGCTTGCGTGGAACTTTATGAAATGCAATAATTCACTTGTTCCCTTTGAATACAAATCGTTTCGTAACTACTTTGTGAATAATCTTTTAGAAAGTTTTAATGAAGTGTAAATTCACTGATTCATATGATTTCGGTGTTTTGCCCTTCTTAAGAATTGGATTTAAGACACTCTGTATCTATTAATATGTAATATTAGTATCTGCTCTCTCAAATGATATCAGTGGTGCACATTTTACTAGCTTGATAGGCCGAATATCTATGTGTTTTATTTCGGGGATTGCTTTCAAACATCTCAATGTTTCAATATTAGTTTATAATGCCTTCTCCGATATCTCCGGACCATTCATTCCACCAGCTTATTCATAATCATCTTTCCTTTCATTCACTGCACCGACATGACATATCCTGTTGTCACCTCACACCCGGCATTGGGGCGATCCCCTAGTCCTGGATGTTCTTTGGATCCAGAGTGCTTTAGCTCTTCGACAGGAGTTTAATCCTAGCTGTTTAGTTTTGCAGTCTGTTTCTACATTTCCAAAATTCGGCCTACACACGTGAAAAAAACAACAATTTTCTTTAATTGACATAGTAGTGGTTTTAACTAAAATCCCGGGATCTGAAGTATTTACGTGTTGTAAGTCGCCATTAAGGTAGCTTCCTCATGTGTCAATCAGAACTCCAAAAGTTCACCGGGAAAAATACGGGCCTATTGGAGAGTGTAATATCGTGCTGGCCCGTTGTCATGGCAGCTAAATAAGTAAAAGCAACCGAAAGAGGATCGGCAGAGCCGTTGTTCCAATCCCATCTATGGTATTGGATTTTTCGGTCTGACTATACCCATTCAAACCATGGCCTACTCACGCTAGGTTAAACGGCAATTAGACTCAATTACATTTTAGCCATTCTAAAAAAGTATTTGGGTTTAGTTTTGCACAACTATGGATAAAACGTCGATGAATTAAGGTAACAAATACATTTTTTTCAACATTTTGATCCACAAAAAATATTTTTATTTCCTCAATTCGCTCTCTATTCTTAATAAACAAACAAGATCAAATAATGGAAATTGTTCTTTCACACTGGCGGTGTGAGGCTAAATTGTGGAAACGTAGAGTCAGACTGAAAAATTCAAGGCCATAGTCGGGATTTGAACCACGGATCTTTTGGTTGGGATCCTCTTCCTAAGTGGTTTACTGGAATTTAATGTCATATCGGCACGTTGGCCATAGTAGCTCAATGGTTAGAGAGGCTGGACGGCAACCAGAAGATACGTGTTTCAAATCCCGGCTATGGAATTGAAGTTTTCAGTCTGACTCTACGTTTCCAAGATCAAATAAGTTACAAATATAGAGAAAAGAAATTTTCAAAAACATCCACTCCAAACATTTGGAACAGGCACTCCTGAACAATATTTAATATGCCTTACCTTACTCCACTAGAGTATCCAGCATGACGATGATATCTCAGATTATGAGCTGCTTCATGTAAAACCGTTTAGCCATCTGGAAATAGTGTTAACCACTACTTCGCCTTCGTTATCCACAACATCAGCCACAACCAAATCCACTAGAGGTATCTGTCCAGCTCTCCACATGTTCAACCATGGGAGATTATCATTTCTTATTTTTCTACAGAAACTCCGCAAAAAGTGCCGAAACTTCCAAGAACTTTTGGAATTCCTAGGGACCAAGTTGGATTTACAGAGGCATATAAAAGTTTCAGCAAGTCCATTTGCGTAAATGCTTGATTTCTGATTGCATGTAAAAGTGTTTGTCCACATTCAGCAACAGTGGAATTCGAGTACACACGCAATTCTAAATAACCTCACAAATATTGACCAAGCAGATGCAACATTTAGACACTACAAACCTTAATTTGAAGCGTTAATGTTTCATACAGAAATGCCACCAAAATTTATCTTATCAGAATACATCATAAAGATTGACACGGAACATTACTAGACATTCTGATTCCACTACCGAAACACATGGGTACTTCTCTATTGATTTATTGAAAACCCTCTAAAACACAACAGTATAAAATGGCAAATAGCACAGTAAAACCACCCTACCTAATCTAATTATGATAACGCATTTAAAGAAAGCAAATATATTAGTCATTCAAGGAGAAAATTACTACACAGAAGCAAACTTTCGTTCAAACGTCAATTTATATCTTGTATTTCTTTTCTTTGTGTAGTTTATTATGATTTTAATTTATTTTAATATGTATTTATTTATCCATTTATTTTTAAAAGTGGACCATTTCTGTGATTTCCCTGCTACTGGTCAGAATTTTCGAATATTTATGCTCCTCTTTGCAAATGGCAAGTACTTCTACCTTTATATCTGGGCCATGCAAATAGTACCGAATTTAAAGCCATGGTATAGCGGTCACATTTTAAGGATTTAACTACATCAAAAGATATACTTTATTTCCACATATACATATCAGAATATCAGAAAAAATGAGAGAATCTGTGCAAATGTTTACTTCGTTGAAGATCAAATAGTGGAATAAGCTCCTGCAAAACTAGTTTGAGCAACAGTGCACAAGGTGAATGTTACACATAAAACCTTTCTTAAGTTCCCCACTAGTACAAGTAGAAGCGCTATTTAATTCCACCCAAAAGTTTGATATAGGGATTTTACAGCAAATTCTTTTGGGCCCTTTGAACCTAAAAGGGGCATGTTTAAAAAATGCCTGTATGTAAATGTATGTCTGTGTTCGTGTTTGTGAGTTGAGTGTTAACAGCATAACGCACAAACGAAAATTAGGTTAATACCAAACTGTTATTTAGGTCCAGCATTTTCAAGGGATCTGACTGAAAGAGTTTCATGAACAACTCCCACCCCAGGTACATGTCTTAAACTCGCTGGGGATGATGTCAGAAGACGTCATCATACTGGATGACTTTTACAGACAGAACTTATGCCTACATTATGCCTACATTAATGGCCACTGCCACCAATGGCCTTATAACTAAGTCAAACCTAACAGCAGCCTTATTGCTATATACGTGTTCTAATACATAATTAAATTACAATTTTAATATGAATAATAAATTATACTGACTGAAGGCTGCTGACCTATTTCTAATGTTTTGCGCCTTGGACTGAAGTCTTCCCATCTTTGTATCCTGAAGTCCATTAAATCTCTTTGAAATTCCATGTTAATTGGACATCCACTATTTACTTGACAGTTGTAGATATTTTATTTAGTTGTTTCTTCTTACTCAGTGGTCCTGATTACCCTCGATGATATTAGAGTGCTTTTTGATGTTAATGTTGATCCTCTTCTAATAACTACTAACGTTAAACGATGCCATCTCTTTATAAGGTCCTATGAGAGTTGATCCTCTTCCAACAGGTGATGTTAGTTGATTTAGATTTACATTGATCGCCGATCAGTACGTGCACTTTTATTATGTTGTGTTTCTTTAACCAATGATTTGCTGCATGTAGTTTGATAGCATAATCAATTGGCCGTATTCCCATAATTACAAAAAGTTCCATTGAAGATGTCTTAAATGATGCTGCTCCTTTAATAATTATCTGTGGTTGAGATCTGCGTAGTAATATTCTGTACTTCTTGTATTTTAATCTATGTGCCCAGCTACTCCTCCATATCCAATAATTCCAATTGTTATACTTGTGTTATAGATGTTAATTGCCTCTGCAGGTACTCTGAAGTTTTTTCTAAACAATTAATGTTAAATTCATCATTACTCCTTGTGCTTTGTTTGTTGCATAGTCATCATTATTTGAGAAGGTTATTTTCTCGTCCAAAAGTATCCCCAGATATTTATGTTGTTGTACTCTTGTTATTGATCAGTAAATAATCTTTATACTACTTTTTAGGCTTCCTTTAAGCAGCATGTATACGGTTTTTGCTAAAGCTATCATTAACTTACCCTCCTGGCACAACTTTCGTAGTGTTTCTATAACTGTTTTACACTTTTCTTCAATTTGAATTCAGCTATTTTCATCGATTATAATCATTAAGTCATTTAGTCGGATCTATTAAGCATTTCCCTTACTTTTAATGTTGTCTAAGTACACTGAAACATTACACAACACACCATATTTTTATAAATAATCAATTTCAGGATATTGCTTAGTAAATGCATTATTTTGTTCTGGACGATGTCAACTCCAAACTTAATAACAGCGCAACTATACCTTGTTTCACGTAAGCTTGCCCAGTATCTCTTAACGGTCACGTGACCTAATCACCCCTCATTGGTTGCTGTTGTGGTAATGACTGTCGTGCGGTAAAAATTAGTTCGTTATTTAACATGCTGATATATCATTATATGTTGGAAGAGAATTGTCAAATTTATATTTTCGTAACCGTTTTAATTAAATATATTACGCAAGAGTTGATTTATCTGAAATGCATGTTAATTATTAAACGAAGTAAAGAGGAGGTTCCTTTGCTCTCAAGCACATGGTACGATAGCACGTGATTTAGCGGTAGTGGTGACATTTGTTTATGTGACTTTTATCACTGACCTTGTTTTGAACTGGATTAGTCATGCATCGCCATTCGAGAGTGCGGGAGCTAAATTATTTTATTGATCGTTTATTGCGCATGTACTTATTATATGTATAATGGCAGAGTCTACCGCCAGTTTTTCGCTGAAGTATCGCAAGGATCATTATTTACAAACAGGCGAAAAAAGAATTGTGTTGCATGTGTTTAATGCACTCACAGAGAAAAGTCCATCTTTGTCAGTGAGAGAAGTCGAACAGCTGTGCTCTGAAGTTACAGGTGTGAGTGTTAGATCCGTAGGAACATCGCGACATGAAATTGAGGAATCAGGAAAGCTTACCACTACAGGCAAAAGCAGGAATAAACTAAAGCGCGTGCTCGGAGAAAATACATGAAAAGTGTTGTGCGTCGTCATGTGTAGTTTTTCTTTATAAACGAACTCCCTAACATAAGTAACATTTCGTCTGCTGTAAATGAGGATGCAGATTTACCAAATTTCAGCAGATTGTTTATACAGCTGCGACAGAGGCGATATTGCTGTGTGGCGAAGACGCTATTTAAGGACAACCACACTGCACCGAGATACAAATCGCTAAATATACACGAAGAACACACGCAAAGTAAAGTATGGTGTGACACGACTTTTAAGACTGAAAGACAAGCATTTTTGAAAGGTATGTGTGCTGGTTTAAAAAATCCCAGTGGAAAAGGCCAAAGGCATTTCATTATGAACTCTTTCAGTTTCATTGCTCAGTCATTCATTTTCAACTTGCTCATTTCATTATAAACTTGTATTTTTGCAAGCCTTTATATCCTTATTTGTATGATTTTTGTATGATTTTATCTATCTTCCCGGCATTTACTACGACATTTACTGCAGGTTTAAATGTGACGGGAAGGCACCGCCTATGGCCTATGACGCGAAAGCATTAGCCAATTAGGGCGAGGGGGAGGGTTCTTGAACGCGGGGCAAGGTTATATGAAACAGAGTTTGGTTACAGGCATGTTATATCACTTTTAAGTGTTTTCTGTTATAGCGGCAATGTTAAAACTAATGTTGTGCTATAGATTCTTCGGAACTGATGCAAATGAATTACTCAAGTATATTTAAGTAAATATAATTTACCTGTATTATACTAATAGGATAGAATAATAAAAGAAAGCAGTAGCTGTCAAAACAGTATTGTTGTTCAAATGCTCCTGTTCAATACCAGATCCTATTGTTAGGGAACACTCTGGTACCAAATGGATTTTCTTCTCTAATTAGCCAATTTTAATGAAACGTTTAGATTAAGTTACACCTGCCATGATATACGGATGGTATAAGTTCCACTGCTCTATGTTAAATAGTTTTGAAACTGAACATTATTTATCATGTTTTTTTAAGGAATTGTATAGTAATAAAGGGTATACTTTTAGGAGTTTAGAATTAAATTATAGGCCTGAAATTTGGTATGGAATTTTTTAAATGTCTATGCAATAAAACTGCACAGTTTTTTTCCAAAATGTTAATATTTATTAGAATTATGAATTTTTTTCTCCTTTGAAGAGAATAAAAAGAAATATTACTAATGTTTACAAAGAAAAAAAATGATATACTTTTATGTATGAGTGCTTTTTAAATTTATTATTAGGATGATCAGCAGTATTGCTATACAAGCCATTGATAAATTACATAAGTATTGCATAAAAATTAACAACTGAGGAATTACTGTCCTCTAGCATATACAATAGGTGATACATTTATACCTAATACAAGTGGCGTCCAGAAAGTAAGTTCTGTTTCAATTTATCTCTGCTGCGGCGCTGCGATCGCAGTTCCACACACGCGCGGTAGACGCCCTGTAGGGGAGAGTGCTGTACCTAGGGACATTTATACCAAGGGACATTTTAAATAACAGAAACATCTGTGAAGTCAGAGAGCAAAGAGCTGCACATTATGTTGGCTGCTCCACAACCTTTCCTCTAAATGTATTTGTATTGGTAATTACTGTTTGTTGAGCAGTGAACTGACCAATATTTGTTTTTCAGTGGTAGTTGTAAATTTTCATACTGCTGGAGAACTTAAGTATTTCACAGGTAAGATTGCAAGAAATGTTGGTGAATGTATTTATTGAATATCAAGAATATGTTTTAACAGGGGTCATGGCATTTGGCTCAACATTCACACTTAACCTGCAAATATGAGCATTTTTCAATGAAGGTGCATAAAATGTACCAGGGGACACATGTATGTGCTGTACCAAGGTACGTCCCTTAGTAGATTAATGTGTTCCTTCGTACTGAGATTCTACTTTTTCATTTACTAAACTGCTTTTCTTAGGTGAAGAAAATGCCACGAAGCAAAAATGGTATCAAGAGACTACCACCAGATAAAGATGTAATGGAGGCAGCCGTGAGGGATGTTATTGAGAGGAAGATGTCCCTTCAAGAAGCCGCTGACAAGCACGAGATTTCAAAATCTGCCATAGCACGTTCAGTTTGTAAAGCAAAGACTGTTTACTGCAACACAAAGTTTACTTATTATCCTAATTTTCATGTAAATAGGGTACTTTCCAATGAAGAAGAAATTGATCTGGTTTATTATTTGAAAGAGGCTGCTTATCTGCATTATGGTTTGACAATCTATCAGACTAGGAAATTTCCTTTTGAATACGCTAAGAGCAATGAGAAGGTTGTACTATAATGGGAGGAAAATAAACTTGCTGGAGAGAGTTGGGCACGATTGTTCCGCCAACGTCACCAAGATTTATCATTAAGAAAACCGGAAGCTACAAGTTTAGCACGTCCAGCAGCATTTAATAAAAATACTGTGAAGGAGTTTTTCAAAAACTAAAAGAACATTTTGAGCCGAGGGAACTGCCAGCCACAGCATGTGTGGAATTCTGATGAAAGTGGATGTTCCACTGTGCATGTTCCTCCCAAAATTCTTTCAGCAAGAGGTGCAAAACAGATTGAAAGTACGACTTCAGGTGAGCGAGGAGAGAATGTGACCATAATTTCTGCAGTAAATGCTCTAGGAAAAAGTGTCCCTCCTATATTTGTGTTCCCTAGAGTTCATTTAAAAGAACAAATGCTCAAAGGTGCACCTCCTGGTTCAATAGGAACAGCTAATCCAAGTGGTTGGTCGAACGAAGACATTTTCTTTCAATACTTGGAACATTTTATCAAGCATGCAAAACCTAGCCAAGATGAACCACAAATTCTGATTTTTGACAATCATGAGACCCACATCTCATTACAAGTGATAAAAAAAGCCAAGGAAAATGGTCTTGTGCTCCTGTCTTTACCTCCACATTGCAGCCATAAGAAGCAAACCCTTGATACATCTGTTTTTGGACCATTCAAGAAGTATTATCACACGGAAATGTATGACTGGATGAATACCCCAGGCAACTTTGGCAAACGTATGACAATATATGACGTCTGTGAAATTGCAAGGAAAGCCTATGAGTCTGCATTTACACCAAAGAACATAAAAAGAGGATTTGAAGTCACAGGAATTGTTCCACTGAATGAGGGCGTTTTCAGTGAAATAGATTTCCTTCCTGCATATGTGACTGACCACCCATCATCTGAAGTAAATGAATGCACCGAGTCTTTGCACATCTGGGAAGTTGAAAAACCAAGTCCTTCTAACAAACTAGACACTCCTTCAGCTCCCAAAATGGCACCAGAAATGGTCCACCCTTTTCCTAAAACTGCATAGCAGAGACCCAGCAGCAGGCAAATTGGAAGTAAGAAAAGGAAATCAACTATATTAACTGATATGTCCAATAAGGAGGAGAGTGCTAAGTGAGCAGTGGAAGGAGGAGGACGTGTGACAGTGAGCTCCTGAGGTGTGACAACAAAAGTGATTCAACCAGCAATGGGTGTAGGAATCACAGTCTACAGAGCAAGAATTGGACTCTTCAGGCAAATGTTATTAAAAAAAAAGGAATGGAAGGCAGTAAGATGGAGGAATTACTATTGATAATCATAATTCTAATGATGCTACTGATAGCTGGAATTGAGTAAAACCGGGGCCCAGAGGAAATACAGGGAATTCTAGCAGAACTGGTGGAGAAAATCAGCAAAATGTATGGTATGGAGCAAAGGATAACTAATAATCTGGATAAGATAGCGAAGGAAATTAAAGATGAAGTTGGAAGAGAAATTCAAAGGATTCGGGCAGACATGGAAGAAATGAGAATAAAAATAGAAAGAGCAGATGAGAGGAGATGAGGATTTAATTTGGTGTTTATAGGCGTGAAGGGAAGAAGAGGTTTTTGGCCAGTGCAAGAAATATCTCAAATATTGAAAGATAAATTAGAATTAGAGATACATGGATGGGAGATTATCGATGCCAATCGCGTAGGAAGGCAAAAAGGAAAAAGACCAATCATTGTTCAGTTCTCAACAAAGCAATTAATTCATGAAATATTGGGCAGAGCAAAAATGCTGAAAGGGAGCGATATATTTATGAACAAAGACCTAACGCCAACGCAAAGAATCACAAAAAAGAACCTAATCCGGCGAATGATGGAGGCGAGAGCTGCAGGGAAGAGAGCATATATACGAAACTTACAACTATGGATTGAAGGAATCAATGCTACTTCTACGGGCAAGAGAGACGTATGGCGCAACGGGACAACGCAAGAGAAAACAAATCAGCAAAAATTACACCATACGCAGGAAATTATCGCCAACGCAACAACTTCGAGTTCACCAAGATCCGGACACGTGTGGGACGAAGAGCGGCAGGATAAAGCAGTAGCGACGTCAACAGAAGCCATGACGCCACGTCATGAATAGGAGAATCAGCTTAATCAAGGTTTTAAGTAAAAATTTTAAAAACATAGGTCAGTTTTTAAGTAAGGTTAAAAACAAGTGGGTATGGACTGTAAAAAGAGAGAAGGAATAATAAGTGACTATTCTGTAATAACACATATTGTAACACGTCTGTAAATATACTTAATGGACTGTCCTGTGTAACAGTGGCCTGGGCCAAAACAGAGGGCAGTCCAAAAATTGTAAAAGCTTAGTACCTCAATATATATTACATATTATTATTATTATTATTATTATTATTATTATTATTATTATTATTATTATTATTATTATTATTATTATTATTATTATTATTATTATTATTATTATTATTATTATTATTATTATTATTATTATTATTATTATTATTATTATTATTATTATTATTATTATTATTATTATTATTATTATTATTATTATTATTATTATTATTATTATTATTATTATTATTATTATTATTATTATTATTATTATTATTATTATTATTATTATTATTATTATTATTATTATTATTATTATTATTATTATTATTATTATTATTATTATTATTATTATTATTATTATTATTATTATTATTATTATTATTATTATTATTATTATTATTATTATTATTATTATTATTATTATTATTATTATTATTATTATTATTATTATTATTATTATTATTATTATTATTATTATTATTATTATTATTATTATTATTATTATTATTATTATTATTATTATTATTATTATTATTATTATTATTATTATTATTATTATTATTATTATTATTATTATTATTATTATTATTATTATTATTATTATGATGATTATTATTATGATGATTATTATTATCATTATTATTATCATTATTATTATTATCATTATTATTATCATTATTATTATTATTATTATTATTATTATTATTATTATTATTATTATTATTATTATTATTATTATTATTATTATTATTATTATTATTATTATTATTATTATTATTATTATTATTATTATTATTATTATTATTATTATTATTATTATTATTATTATTATTATTATTATTATTATTATTATTATTATTATTATTATTATTATTATTATTATTATTATTATTATTATTATTATTATTATTATTATTATTATTATTATTATTATTATTATTATTATTATTATTATTATTATTATTATTATTATTATTATTATTATTATTATTATTATTATTATTATTATTATTATTATTATTATTATTATTATTATTATTATTATTATTATTATTATTATTATTATTATTATTATTATTATTAATGAGGAAATAGAAAATAGAAAGAATAAGAAAGTGAAATCAAAGGAAAACAAAGAAAAGAAACAAAAACAAGCAGTGAGAAACCTTCTTGAAGAGAAAAGTAGTAGTGATGAAGATGATTTTGGAAATTCAAATTGTAGGTTTTACTTTTCTATAAATAAAGTAATCATATATGGGTAGTGTATCTTACGATAGAATGTGGTGTTCCTTGGTAAAGCAAGGTATGTCCCTTGGTACAGCATGGGTATGTACCTAGGGACAGGTTGTAGAATATTACAAATTTTGTTTTCAACACTTAATGTGAAACAAAATGCATGCAAATAATATTCTACCTTGTAGCTAATAGATGAAGGTCACTAAAGTGACAGTCATTATTGCAGTAAATTTAAATAAACATAACTGAAAAAATAATGTTCAAAAATTGTCCCTAGGTACAGCACCTTCCCCTATCAAGGAGATTCAATTCATGCCAGAGGATCTACTCCCATTAGTCGTGGACCCGTAGGACCAAGGACCCGGATCTCCTTTTACCTTGGAGTTACCGAGCTGTCCCGAAAGGGTGCCCGGCGCCTCCTAGGCTCTTTACAAGGGCTCTAGGGCAAGACCTAGAGATTAACAAGCCCCCCATCTGGTCCTATGGACTCAAGACGGGATGGAAGTGGATACGCCACTTACGCGCGCCAACTCCAAAATGGGAAGGCTACCGATATGACCACGTTGGGGCCGCCTGGTGATCTAGCACACCTTCTACTAGCTATGCTGGCTAGTACGCGGGAATATTAATGGCTTCCCTCAACCCCGTCCGGAGACGTACCCGATCTTCCACGGGTATCTGTAACCAATGCCCCGTCGAGTCCAACCCAATTCGAACAACTCCCTATCAGGCAGGGGCTAGAATTTTCGGTCCGAGGTTCCTCTAGTAACGTCAGAGGTACCACGAGTGCTAGGGATCCCCAGCGCCCGCTCCACGGCAGCTGAAGGGGACGGATCCCCTCCCCTACGGGGTGTATCAAGGAGAAGAAACATGCGCCACTGTGAGATCGCTGTCAGCCACGTAAGCTTCGTTGTGCTTGTTTACAATGTCGGTGTTAATTGAAAATCCCGCCGCTTGTGAAATCAGATCTGTGATTCGTTTTCTGGATGCTAGGAAAGTGAAAGCAATTGAAATTTATCGGAAAATTTGCGATGTCAAAAGTTGTTGTTTTTCCTCACGACAACGCACGACCACACACTGCAAATGCTACGAAAAACATCCTACAGGGATTTGGCTGGTACGTGTTTGGCCACCCCCCCCCCCCCGTACAGCCCTAACCTCGCTCCTAGCGACTTTCATCTGTTTTTGCATCTCAAATCTTTCCTTCGCGGTCAACCCTTTAACAATGACGAAGAGCTGAAAGAAAATGTTTCCATCAGTTTAAAGACACAGGCGGCAAACTTCTATGAAGAAGGTATACAAAAACTTGTGCCTCGCTATGACAAATGCCTGCAAAATTTCGGTAGTTATGTGAAAAAGTAGTTTAAAAGTTGTAGAATTTTGTGCAATAAATACATTTTCTCTACCTGTACACAATTTTATATTATTACCAAACAGATCTTACTCTCTGGATGTACCTCATATAAACAGAAAACAATTAGGAACACATTTAAATGAAAGATAATAAAAGATAATGTGTATAACGGGATAACTAACACATACAATAACATTAAATAAGATGGATAACAATTGAAAAAAAGGTTAGATATGCGAGACTAGATTATGATCAGTGGTGTTACGAGAAAGAAAGAGGATCTACATTGAATTAGTGAGAAAAGTCGCTATCTTCTAAATCAGTGAGTAGGATATCCTGAGGCAGTTTTCTTTTTAATCTGGTCCTTTCAAAGCATTTATGAGTGTGATCAACAAACCAATGCACTATTTTCTTTAACAAGTTATACTCTACATATTCTGAAGTTATCAATTTTTACTGCAAAAGTGTTTACCCCAAAGCATGGAAATTGTTATACGGAGAAAAAGCTATTTAAAGTTTTAGAACTCATTCATTGGAAACATTGCACTTCATTCTCTCATTAGAATTCTCCTGCAGCGTACCACATTCCCTCAACTTTCAGCCTCAAATCTTCTTTGATGATATTTGCCACTTTTGTTCCATTTCTCCTTTTGATTTCTAAATTTAACAGTCGTCACTCTGCTTGACACGGCGCTCGTCTCTTCGTTTACTTATTGTTTTGGAAAGAGGAGAAATTTCTGACTTCTTTGCCAATTTAGTCGAAAGCTGTCCTTGATTTACAAGAGATATAGGTTCTTGCATAGCCATTTCAACCTTTTTTGGCTAAAATAAAGATCTTCTTGGAGAAAATATTCCAAATTACACTATATAGTCTTCCATTTGCATTTTGAGTCTTTTCTCTGGTACATCTAACAGATCTCTTGAACACAACGTTCAGAATAGGGGTACCATTTTCTCCACTACATGAGCATTTAGAGTTGTATGGGTCTCATTTTTTAGCTCTTAGGCTTGTCACCTTTTGCAACAGCTATGTTATAAAACCACCATGAGCAATCGCCTACTGGAGGTTTTAAATGCATGGGTTTCGATCGGAGGTACAGTGGTACAGTGTTGCATACCACCTAAAATATTGTCACAATTTTCATGTTTATATCAAAAGCACCTTTAGTTTTCTTTTCTGTGGTGGTACCCTTTCTTTTGCTTAAAAAAGTTTCATACAAAACCTAACCATAGGCTTGACACTTCACTGCAAACTTCATAGAAAAACCATAGAACTCTCTAAAATTCACAGTAACACATTCCTCTTTACATTCACTACACAATGCTCTTGAAAAACAAGTTCTTCAAAACATTACTGACACAAGAAGGCAATCTGGCTCTACAACTTTGGGGGAGCAAATGTAACACTTTCAGCTGTAGAGCTATTAGCATAAGATTCTTCATTTTTATCTGCTGTGGAACGTTTTCATCTTGTTTCAGCTAAAAGCTTAGCTTTCTTTTTCTTTATTAACTTTCCACTGTACAATTTTTCCCATTATATTTGTTAAAATGACACAAGTATTACAGCAATTGAACTACACACATGGATGCAGTTAAGTATCTTGGTGTTCCACTCGACATCAAATTGACGTGGAGAGACCACATTACGTATGTGGCTAATAAAGTTAGCAAAAGAATGGGTATGCTCTACCCTCTCTATAACCGACGATCAGTGATGTCTCTGCCTACAAAACTGCTCCTGTATAAACAAGTACTCCGACCAGCCATCTCATACGCCAGTGAAATACGGGGAGTATCAGCCAAGTCTCACCTACACCGCCTTGAAATTCTACAATCCCGATTCCTCCGCATTGCCACAGACTCCCCTTGGTGCATCCCCAATCTAGTTATCCGACGTGACCTACGTATCCGCACAATAACAGACTACATCCATACCCTTTCACGTTCCTTCTATCAAAACCTCTCCCACAACTTCAACTCCCTCATCCGCGGTCTAGGTGACTAGGACATCGATCCTGAAGACCACTACAAACGCCCGAGACTGCTTCTAGGCACATAAAACAACACAACAAATGGCTTATATATAATTTAAACCTCATCTTCTGCCGCATTATTATCCTTCCTTACAAAACACTCCACTGCCTGTAGAGGGCCTAGCCCTGATCTGGCATGAGATCGGAGGTCTGACATTCAGATCTTCAATGTTCAGTCGTGTTACACACACATGGATGCATAGCTACTTTATAAACAATATAATTTATTTGCTATATTTTTAATTCTCTGTCAACAGATAGCAACACTTGTGTAATAAGAGCAGCCATCATCTATTTATTTAAGATAAATGTCTCCTTAAAGTCTAAAAACAACAAACAGACTTCCTCTAGCTGTTATTGCTGAAATCTGACATATCTGTCACACCCACTTTTCACACCAAGGGTCTAAATAAATGTGAAACACACCAACCTCCAGGTGGATTTGACACACAATATTTAATGGTCATATTCTAGACACATTGGAGACAACATTTCTGCAATCGCCGAAGGCTCCGTGCATACCCCATCCTTTTCAACGTCTTTATGGCAGATTTCCCCACAGAACCACGAGTCGTAATGGCACAATACACTGACGAACTCTTTTGTTCTGCAAGGACAAAACATCCTCAGAGCCTTCAACTCCATTCAAAGACATCTCCGCCTAACACAACAGTGGTGCCGGCGTTGGCGGATGTCCGTAAATCGGGACAAAAGCCACGCCATACTCTTTACAAAGCGCCACACCCCCGCAGACTGCCCCAATTTCAGCTACCGAGGTCGAATAATAGAGTGGTCTAACTCTGTCCAGTACTTAGGAGTTAATTTGGACAGAGGTCTAACTTTTCGCCGACACATCAGGAACATTTCGGCGAAGGTACAGGGAGAAATCGCTTCCCTGGACCCAATGCTGCGGTCGACCTCGATGCCAGTTGGCATTAAGTTGTACCTCTTCCGAGCGCTGGTAATCCCGGTGATGCTATATGCCTGCGAGATTTGGGGCATGGCAGCAGACAGCTGGATAGGATGGCTTCAACGTGCACAGAATAGAGGACTACGGTCTATCTATTCTGTAGAACGTTATTTCCCTACCAGGTTGCTCCACGAAGCATGGGGTCTTCCATACGTGGAGGATGAAGTTAGGCGCCGGGCTTGTAAATTATACACAAGTTTACCATCACACAGAGGCACCCTTGTTAGATCATTGGGAGATTATGACCCCACTAGACGCCGATCTAGACTGCAACGGGTCCCCCGTATAGCAAGCAGGCACCCTAGATAACCCAGGAGCTAATCTTATCAGCAGCTAAAGCTGAGCTCCTCATAATTCTTCTAGGCTGTTTGGCATCTAAATTTTTCCCCCACTAAAAATTAAACAAAAAATAAAGATTTAGGTGCAAAGTACTGCATCCTCCCCTTCAACCCTAAGGTACTTCGGTAGCCTGTAAAATTTACTCCCAACCAAAAGACCTACGCCACCTTCATCCTACAAACTTCAAATCTAAATCCTACCTGCGGTAAAACCCTTAACGGGTGGGCACGGAGCAAAAACCTTCTGGCTGTATAGAGCCAGGCAGCACGAGCGAGCGATTTCTTCAAAATAAGTTATATGAAAAATTTTGCATTTTTGGCCACTTTTGTACCAGATTGTCCCCTTAATTCCTTGAAAATTCATACAAAATATTTGACATAATTCATTAAAGTATAAAATAATGAATATATTCCATGGAGAGAATTCATTGCAAGACTCCTAACTGGAGAATGAGCAATATACTTTCATGATGTAGAGCTATTTCTTGTTACTATTAACAGAATTATTTTATTCAACCTGCAGCCATTACAGAGACCATTATATAAAACGTAATAATTGCAGCGGTAATAATTCAGCCACTCAAAGTGGCTGAAATTTCCTGGTTCTCACAGGCGGGAACCAGGAGTACCAACAATGAAACAACTACGGCGTGTTTATTTCAAATTAAGCTAACAGAATACAATAAGATTGAATTTTAGTGCGAAAACTGTGAGCGTAAAAAGGTTATGATCATTCTTTATTGAACAGGAAAGTATAAATTCTCATAATAATCTGATATGAAATACGAGTTCTGGTGATTTTGTAATATACATGTCCAATCTTCTAGCATTTAGTTTCAAAGAAACTGCTTTCATTTTGGATATTTATTTGCTTTTGTATCAGGTGCTAAAGGAATGTGGAAGTCACAGTTTGTAGGAATTTGTGATCCAAATCAGTATTTCAAAGGTTACACGGCGGAAAATTAAATGTAAATGCTTGATTACAAGATAATTCTGACGGAGAAATGAATCTCAGAACAAAAATTTTTCGAATGTTGTTTATTCCCGCGTAAATGACCACAGATGAATAAAGTTAGGTTAGGAAACTCTGCGTAATACTCGTGTAAGCATATACTTTGCATTATTTTCACACATAATAATTTATGGTTTCAGCTTAGGATGTACAAATAACATAAGCTTATCTATCTCGCCGATGTTCTTCATTCCTTACTTCTAAATCAAATTTCAGCAAGAACAAAGTGCTATTGGTGGCGCTAACAACACGTTCTCACCTCTTGTTATCCTTAACAGTAACTTTCTTCCTCTCAACAAGATGTTATGGTTACGATTTAACAGAATAACAAATAGTAAATAGCCAGTGGTTAGCGGTTCAGCTTCAGCCATACGTTGCAGAATATACCCGGAAATATGTCCTAATTGTATTGCCGCAGATGATAGAAGATAATCATATGAGATTTTATAAAACAACTTCAAAACTGCAGTTTACACTCACAAAGCTCTCACGTAATTATTAACTTTTTGCATCATCGTTGCTAATTTTTATATTTACCTGATATTTGACATCTTGTTTGTGGTTTACTATTAGATTATGCATCATCATACCTTTATTTCTTGTGTACTTATTGTTTCATCTTCATGATCATGATGTCATCATCAGAAGAAACAATCTGCAGGAACAGGGAGTAGTACTCAAAACTAAATCTATTGGGCGCTACCTCGCCGTTCGTAAACAAAACAAGATCATCGCGGTAAACCTTAATATTAAATTGACAGTCGACATTCTGGCTGCTGTTCATTGTTCACGCTATGCAACATTTTATTTCGTTCTATTTATTTGTTATCTACTGAGATAGAACTAAGTGAAACGCAATCAAACTTCTTTGTTTGACGCCAAAATGGTTCAAACCTCTTTGCCGCCTTTTACTATTTCCTTTCACGTATTTCAACTGTTTATACTCATAATGCACTGGCGCGAAAAGGACGAACTGTTTAATTGGTAGAATTTGCAGTGCTATAAGCCAAACGAATTGTCAATGCTTCTACTCTTTCCTCACTATACCTTTTATAACATTCATACTTACTTACATTTTCAGAATATCGTGATAATATTAAGCAATAGTGAAGTAAATATAGCATTAATCAGGTCAAAAATATCTGGAAGAATAGGAAATTATACTCCGAACTAATGACAGAGTGTGCCACTTCATAATTCGTAATTGAATCGAGATCAAAACAGTAAATTCTGATATTTAATTGGCATTCGATATTTTGGTTGCGTTACATAGTTTATCTATTGAAATTTATTTATTATTCATTGAATCGTTGATTTCTAATTTATGTTTATAAACTATATTACTTTATTTATTCACTTATTTGTTGCGCTACGTAGATAGAAGCAACTGAAGCGCAATCAGCCATCTTTTCTACGACCCCCAAATGATTTCACATCTCTTTGCCCCTTTTTACTCAAAACTTCCGCGATCTTCAAATCTTAGTCAGTTGAACTTTAGCAGTGTTTTAGGCTAGTTTATTATCATTCAGAGTTTTCGTCTGATTTGCATTTCTGTTAACCGTTTTTCTCAACTTCGTACCTTCCTCATTTTTTATCTTCCTTTCTTACTTTCCACTTAATAGTTATACCTATTTGGCAAAGATTGTTCTGTTTTGGTGTGTATGTGATAACCGAATTAGTTCTTATGGAAATAAATCTTGTAAAATTTTCCCAAACACGCTTAGATTCTGTAAATTCTGAACGTCTTTTAGCTGTAGGATTTTTATATAAACTTTAGACCTAACTCACGATTCAAACGATAAGTGTTCGTAATTACTTTTGTTATTTGGGTTTGGTGGTGAAGCAGTAATCAGAGGAGAAGATCTTGAAGAATAAACAATATTACACAAAACTAATTCAGGACTGTGTATTTTCACCATTAGTAACGGAAAACCATCCCAGTAAATTATGGATTAAACGTTATCCGATATTTTGTAAGCTGTTTAATTTTTATGTTGTGCAATTTTAAGTTATTCTTATTTATTTATTCTCTTGTTTATTCAATTAATTTATTTATTATCTCCTGAGACTGGTATAAGTGAAACACAAACAAACCAAGCTACGAGCCCCAAATGATACAAAGCTCTTTCCCCATTTTTAGAATTCACGTTCGCGATATTTATATGCTTCTGGCGGCAACAGATTGGCGCCAATTAGACGAACCATTTAGCTCGGAGAATATGCAGTTATTGTTTTCACGTTACTTCTTCTTCTCCTTCTCCTTCTCCTTCTTCTTCTTCTTCTTCTTCTTCTTCTTCTTCTTCTTCTTCTTCTTCTTCTTCTTCTTCTTCTTCTTCTTCTTCTTCTTCTTCTTCTTCTTCTTCTTCTTCTTCTTCTTCTTCTTCTTCTTCTTCTTCTTCTTCTTCTTCTTCTTCTTCTTCTTCTTCTTCTTCTTCTTCTTCTTCTTCTTCTTCTTCTTCTTCTTCTTCTTCTTCTTCTTCTTCTTCTTCTTCTTCTTCTTCTTCTTCTTCTTCTTCTTCTTCTTCTTCTTCTTCTTCTTCTTCTTCTTCTTCTTCTTCTTCTTCTTCTTCTTCTTCTTCTTCTTCTTCTTCTTCTTCTTCTTCTTCATAATCATCATCTTCTTCTTCTCCTTCTCCTTCTTCTTCTTCTTCTTCTCCTCCTTCTCCTTCTTCTTCTCCTTCTTCTCCTCCTCCTCCTCCTTCTTCTTCTTCTTCTTCTTCTTCTTCTTCTTCTTCTTCTTCTTCTTCTTCTTCTTCTTCTTCTTCTTCTTCTTCTTCTTCTTCTTCTTCTTCTTCTTCTTCTTCTTCTTCTTCTTCTTCTTCTTCTTCTTCTTCTTCTTCTTCTTCTTCTTCTTCTTCTTCTTCTTCTTCTTCTTCTTCTTCTTCTTCTTCTTCTTCTTCTTCTTCTTCTTCTTCTTCTTCTTCTTCTTCTTCTTCTTCTTCTTCTTCTTCTTCTTCTTCTTCTTCTTCTTCTTCTCCTTCTTCTCCTTCTCCTTCTCGTTCTTCTTCTTCTCCTTCTTCTTCTTCTTCTTCTTCTTCTTCTTCTTCTTCTTCTTCTTCTTCTTCTTCTTCTTCTTCTTCTTCTTCTTCTTCTCCTCCTCCGCCCCCCTGATTCCAACTTTAACATACAAATTTAAGTACAACTTAAAGCTAACATCATACATTTTAGACAGTAATGAAGCAGTAGTCAGAAGAGGCGAACTAAAGAAATATGGAATAGTGCTCAAGACCTTCTACAAGCGCTGCTACGCTATCGTTAAGCTAAACAAGGTCATCGGTGCAAGAGGTCCTGAGTTCGAATCTCGGTCAGGGTGAATTACCTGGATAAGGTTTTTCCGGGGTTTTCCGTTATCCTGAAAGATTAATGTCGGGTAAGTCAAATCTCTTTGGACCCTGGGCTCATTTTAGCATCATTTCATCCATTCCATTCATCGTCTGATACGACTTAACGTTGGAGGAAGTAAAACTACAAAAAAAGCCATCGTTGCGAATTTCTATATTTACGTGAAATTTTACATCTTGTTTTCTGTTTATTTTTAGCTAATGCATCATCTTACCTTTATTTATTGTTTACTTGTATTTTCCTTATGGTCGTGATCTTGTCATCACAAGAAACATTCTGCAGGAACAGGGAGTATTACTCAAAACTAACACTAGAGGGCGCTACCTCGATATTCCTAAACAAAACAAGATCAACGCGGGAAATATTGATGTTTAACTGACAATCGAAAATCTGCTTGCTGTTCTTTGTTCAAGCTATGCAATATTTTATTTCATTCTATTTATTTGTAATCTCCCGAGATATAAATAAGTGAAACGCAATTCTAACCTCTTTATACGTCTCCAAAATGCTTTAAATCTCTTTGTGCTTTTTTACTACATACGGCACCGCAGGCGGTGACACTGATGATACATGAGATGAAAATGGAGCACCGGTGGAATGATATGGCGGGGGAAACCGGAGGTCCAGGAGGAAACCCGCCCCAGAGCCGTGATTTCCACCACAAATTTCACTTTGCGGTCGCCTAGGATCGAACCCGTGCCGCCTTGGTATTTCTCGTAGAATTCGCAGTGCTACAAACCAAACGCACTTTTGATGCTATTCTGATTCTTCTTCTTCTTCCTTTTCCTACCTATACATATTTAACATTTATATTTATATACATTTTAAAACTACCGTGATAATTGTAAGGAGTAGTGAAGGACATGAAACAGTAATCAGAAGAGAAAATCTGAGAGAATAAGGAATAATACTGCAAACTATTTCTAGAGGGCGCCACTTCACCATTCCTAAAGGAATCCATATCATAGCAGGAAGATGTGATATTTAAGTTACATTCCATTTTTTGGTTGCATTTCTTTTTTTATGCAATTCAGTATTTTTATTTGTTTATTTATTTAATTATTTATTTTTCTATTTATTTATTAATATGTATTTATTTGGTGTTATTTAAATATTATTTATCCATTTCATTGATTGAACCTCTGGGTCTCAGATGGGACAAAGTGAAATAAAGTATTAGGAATACGATTATTTCTACATAACTTGATTGACATCAAGTAGAGAGAGAGAAATGAATATACTTTAAAATGGTGTGAAAGGGGTACAGTGATGTTCAAATGCAGTTTGACAGATACCGTGACTTTGAGGGTTCGTGAAATTAAAAGTCCAATGCACAAACTCAAAATGTTCTTTATTTCCACCGAATTACAGTTGGAACACTTGCCGATTACACAGAATTATGTAGCGCACACAATTACAATTCGCCAGTTCGTCGGTCACAGGTCCACTCTACATTCACAATTACGTACAACTCCTTTGATACACGTACACAGTCTTCCGGTCCGTTCACTAACTCGGCGCTCCTCACGGCTGCTCGCCAAGAACTCAACTGAACTCGTCCACTGCAGCCTTATATAGGAAGATCACTGTTTCTGGAAGCTTCGCGGTTCGGAGAATAATCCCGAAGGTTCCAGACGTCAGGGGAGGGGAAAGAGACGGTACTGGGCTCGTGCCGCTCTTCTAATCATCCCCTCAGTTAGTGACACCAGATAAATGGGTAGGCGTGGGCTGAATGCTTCCCGTCTGGTCCTACCTGCCAGCTGGTTCTATCGGGAATTCCGATGTTCGGGTGACAATACGGAGTGAATAGGACGCATGTTTTTTCAAGGGTCTGCCACATACATTCACTATTCTTGTCCCACTGTGTAAGGCAGCGCATACCTTCCAGGGACGTTCTTTTCGTTGCCGGACTGTATTAATAAAGGTATTGTTTCGTGGAATTCTTACCTTAGGTAAGTTTGTTACAGTACACGAGGGAGGTTATCTTAAGATTTACTTGTGTGAAGTGCGTGCGTTGTCAGTGAATAACTTTTTATACATTGAAGAGGATCTCTCAACGTCGCATGACGTTACTGGAACATGTGAAAAGCATCACAGTCCTTCTTGAGTGAACACCCCTTCGATATAATTTCCGTGCCAGAAATATTTTTATAAATATTACACAGTGCTTCGTAACCCGGGTTTTTCATAAATACTTTACTGAGTTTTACAAAGGCAGTTTTAACAATACCGCGAGTCTCTGAAAACAAGGTTACTGAAATTTCTCTGTCAAATAAAAAGAATTTTCCAAGGTATTATTTCGAGCTTCCAACTGCAAATAACAGGTATTTTAGACAAACGGTTATGGATGTACTTCATCTCATCTTGGATGCCAATATTAGCAAAACATTCCTGTTTTTGGTAATGCTTGCAGAGGGAATTAAAGATGCTTCGTTAATCTGGCGTCTCGTCGCTGCTTTGTCGAAGATGGAATGCAACGACTCTACGTTCTCTTTCGCTATTACTAAGCGAAATGCTGCTTCTCGTAGATTTCTGCCTCAGCTGCTCTTGCACTCTGGGTATGCATAGGATTTAACACAGAAAAACCAGAGCTTTCTTTGAAATGCGATTTATTCAAACAAAATTGAATTAAAGGTTTGCCGATACGTCGTCGTTGCTACGGCCGCAGAGTAGTCTTGCACAACCGGCAAAGCGCCTGAGCCATCCCGCTCGGTTACGACGTTTTCTGAAATACTTTTTCATTTGTTCTGTTCACCGAAATGCGCGTATGCTGAGATTTTGTGCTCGTTGTCTACTTGTGTTACTTGCACCTAGTGTTCCGCCCCTTTTACTACAGATTCATCTAGACAACTAGCTTTGCTGTACTCTGGTTATACGAAAGTGGAAATCGCTGATCTCTTAGCTCAAACAGTGGAGTAACTGCCTGCTGTTCCATTACCGTCTGGGAACCATCCAAGATTATCCGTTCTCCTCTGGAAGTGAATGAGAATGTCGATGTGTGTGAGTGACTTAATGTACAAAACAGAAAGAAAAAACAGAAACTCAATGATAAGTGTATACGTTTTAACACCATTGTCGATATGGTCACTGCAGAACGAAAAAGGAGAAACAGTTGATATGAGTGCAAACAAAATCTGTCGTTACATTCCCATGACTTACTTTGTCTTATTCTCAAATAAATTGTTCTTCTTCTTACGAAAGTTTGTCTATCTACGTACTTCGTGTTAATTTGGATAAACCTTTCTCGAAATAAGTTCGTTACGTATTTGGTTGTAGATAAAAGGAGGATCAGCATATAAAACAACAACTGGCTTTAAGGTAGTCTTGTTATAAAAGTTTAATATAAGAGTTGGTGGGTTCAAATTACAGCGTTAGTTAAATGAAATGATATTTGATATATTTATTGTGCATATTCCAAAATTTTACAATTTACAACTTTTGGCTACATTTATTTGTCTTTACCTTGTTGCTACCTTGTCTTGCATGACACCCTGGTCTTCTGCTCTGCCAGGTAGCTCTTAACCTCCATACCTTCTTGATTACTCAATTAGTTCCTTTTTCCCCCTCATCTTCCTTTCTTACATTCTTTACATTTCTGGCCCATTTTTCTTTTACTTTCTGCAAGAACTCACCAATACCTCTTACCTACTTTTTCTCCCTGCTCGTTAACATTTTTATAGCTATTGTCCTCTTCTCTACTTTCTCCCATTTTTCTTCCCAAACTTTTTTTCTCCATATTACAACCTCCTCGCATTCTGTTACATAGTGTTCTATGCTTTCTTTTCCCCCACAAAATGCACTAATTCCCTTTTCCCTACCTCTTATCCCTCTTAGAAATATTATTCCTGTTCTCATCCATGCTAACCCTTCTCTCTCTTGCCTATTGCAGTAATCTACATATGCTTCTCGTCCCCAATTTCTTTTTATTTGCTCGTAAATTTGTAAAGATTTCACATTTTCTAGATTTCCCCATATTTCCTGTCTTTCTATATCTTCTATTCTGCATTTTACTAATTTACCCACATCGCATGTATTCCTTTCCTCTAATCTCCATATATCTCCCATATATATTTTTCCGTAATTCCTCCTATCTCTGCCCACCAACTATTTGAGTTCGCTAATCTTTTTTGCTGTGTCATGCATAATTTCATAATTTCCCCTTTTTCTTTGGCCAAACACCTATACCAAAATTTTATTATTCTTTCCATTATTATTCCATTTCTTCTTGTCTTTCCTAATTCTACTAAAGCTACTTCCCTAGGTGCTAACCTTGGTAAGCCTAGTAGCTCTTTACAAAACCTTCTGTAGTTTTGGTCCACCGTTTTTTTTCCTCTGTGCCTCCCCCCCCCCTCCACCCAGATCTCCACTGCATACAACATTTTGTATTCAACTAGTGCTTCGTACATTCGTACAGTGCTTCTAACCATTTGGTTGTCATTTCTAGTTTATATTTGCATATTCTTATTCCATTCATTGCCGCTCTTCCTTTTGCTTCAATTTTTCTCGTGTATGCTCCCCACTTTCCACTGTTATTCAACCTTACTCCTAAGTATTCAAATTCAATGACTACTTCTACCCTTTTGCTATTTAGTACCCACTTTTCGTCTTTTCTTAGTTTAACTCGCTTCTTAACTTTCGACTTATTTATGTTTATTTTTATTCCCCACTCTTTACAGAATTTCTGGATTTCATTTGTTGCCTTCTGCAATCCTACTACCGTTACAGATCCTACCATTAAGTCATCCGCATATAGCAGTCCAGGAATTTCTTCGTTTGCTATTACCGGACAGTGCTGATATCCTTCTTTAACCTTGTCTATTATCTCATCTATAAATAAGTTAAATAAAATTGGACTCATTTTGCATCCTTGTCTTAAGCCCATTTTTTTTCTCTGTCATCTCTGTAATTACATTTTTTCCCCACGTTATGATGAAAAGTTCACCCCTTTATAGATTTTCTTTACTTCTTTTATAAATTTTCTACTTACTCCTTTCATCCTCAATTTCCAAACTAAAGCTTGTCTGTTTATCGTGTCAAAAGCTTTCTCAAAATCCGCAAAGAACATATATACCCTTCCTCTCTTCTTCCTGAGGTATTTGTCTATTATAGTCTTTATTATGAACAGATTATCTATTGTCCGTTTTCCTTTTCTGAAACCTACTTGAAATTCAGACAGCTTCCTTTCCTGTTCTACCCATACTCTTAGCCTTTATGCTAATATTCCTGTGTATATTTTTCCTAATATAGACAACAGACTTATTTCCCTGTAGTTTTCTGGTTTATTTGCACCTTCCTTCCCCTCATAAATAGGCACAATCATGCTTATTTTCCAGCTTTCTGGTATGTCATCACTTTCTTTTATCTTGTTTAAGCCCTTTAGTTATATGAATTGTGTCACCAAGAAACTTCGACAAGAACCCTGTAGGACGAAACTTGAACTGATTTTGGCATACGATCGTGAGGATTTTCTTCTTGCACATGCTTTGCCACCAGCAGAAACTGTCAACGCAGACTGCTTTGCCAATTTCAATAGCACTGTCTGTGTAGAGCTATGTGAGGCAAACGTCAGGTGTATTGTGAGAAGCTCGTCGCCCACCTCTGTAGCGTAGATGGTTGCGTATCTGCCTCACGTTGAAGAAGTCCCGAGTTCGAATCTCGGCCAGGATAAGTTTTTCTCTGGGGTTTACCCTTATCCTGAAAGACAAATGTCGGGTAACTCTAAGCTCCATGGACCCCGGATTCATTGGAGCATCATTTCACCCATTTCATTCATCGTCCGATATGACTAAATGTTGGAGGACGTAAATTACGAGAAGCTCGTCAAATGGCACAAGTTATAACCATATATTGCGGAGGGGGGCAATTGAAAGTCTTGGAACACATTCCGTACTCACCTGACATGCGTCCTTGTGACCTCTTCTTCTTCCTAAGTTGAAAGAGCCTCTCCGAAGCATCCAATAAACCTGTGCTTCAAGTTGTAGGGAGCTCGGTGACTGTCACGAACAACCAACAACTTATAAATGGCATCCTATGGCTTCTTGACATTTGCCAAATTTTACTTAATTTTGCAGACTGTTATATCGAAGGCATACGATACGTATTTCCCAGTAGGACATTGCAGAACATAGATTACGTTCAGTTCTGAAATTACAAAAGTTTTGGTATATTTATATATGTACACCGAACTATAGATCCCACTGGTTTCATTTTCCTCGATAAATAAATACAGTAATCATTTTATAACAGGGATTCCTTAATCTAAATTAACTTTTGTTTTAAGAACGACTAATTTGAAGAGGATATCTAAACTGGATGTCAACCAAGTTTTTACGCAATGGAAGGTAACCTATTTACATCATCTTTCCTATATTGAATATATTCTAACTTGAAGCAATCTGTCAGCAAAATGCAGCTATTCTCTACTTTGAATCACATTTATATTTTTCAATATTTCAATATTTACAATTAACTGTTGTGTTGCATTTCTTTAAGCTGTGTAATAAATTAAGCTAATTGTGTGTGTCTGTGTGTATGTGTAAATCTAATTAATTTCATTTGCAAAGGGATTAATATTTTCAGATGTAGAATACCAAATCGTACGAGGGCTGTTCAATGAAGAATGATCATAATTTTTCGCACAAAAGTTCAATCTTATTATATTCTATTAGCTTAATGTGAAACAAACACGCCGTAGTAGTTTCATTGTTGGTACTCGTGGTTCCCACCTGTGAGAACCAGGCAAGTTCAGACATGTTCAGTATCGCCTACAGCTGCAATGAAGGTAACACGCAGTTAAAGTTGATGTCAGAGGAAGATCCGGAGTTTCTTTCAAACGTAATCACTGCTGATGAAACTTGGCTATATCATTTTGATCCTGAGAACAAACAGCAAAGCCCAGTGTGGAAATCTCCTTCATTACCAACCCCCCAAAACAGCAAAGGTGGTATCTTCTGCTGGGAAAGCTATGGTCATCTCATTCTTTGATATTCATGGAATGGTTTATCATCATGTTGTACCTGCACACACACATCAGTAACTAGACAATACTACAGGGATATCCTGAAAACATTGCAAGGCGATATCAGGCGCAAAAGACCACATTTATATGAAGCAGGCTGAATGCTGCACCACGATAATGCGTGGCCGCATGTTGCCATTTTGAAGGATCTCCCAAAAAATTGTTTCCAGCATGTCTTTGAAGACTGGCAGAAACGCTGGGACAAGTGCATCGCATTCAGGGGAGACTATTTTGAGAAGGACCATCAAAATTATGAGTACGTTGTCAAAAAAATTGTGATCATTCTTTTTTGAACAGCCTTCCTAATTAGTAATTACTTTTAGCCAAAGGCGGGCAACAAACTAAAGTATTTTATTTCAAACAATATCTGTACTGATAGAAAGGATCATTGTAGAATACAAGTGCAATAGGTTTTAAAAGAGGAATTCGAGTTTTCGCTGCATCGATTAAATCCTGCAAGAATGCAGAAAGATCAGACCGATGTAGTTCTTTTGTAGACAATATCATAAAATGTTTATGAACTTGTTGAAGGAGTTCTGCAGGGAGCAAACTTATCTTACTAAGGCTGAACCTGAAAAGTGATGCATTATAATCCAATTTTATCCTTATGCAGTACGTATTGCTCTAAGTACTTATTAAAATTCTGCATAGGAATTTTCTGGTTATAAAAATATATGTTTTACTGGGCTTTTTTTATCATATATTCTGTTTTTGGAGTTAGATAATTTTACCTCTTCTTTTGTTGGGGAGGGGGCTAACTTCCTTTTCTGATTCTGTTCGATCCTTTTTGCAAGAAATTAGATTAGCTAAAACTGTTGGGAGTCGGTTTCTTATCTACAGATATATTTTGTTGTCGCAACAAGTAACTATTCTGTTTCCAATGTTCTGTAAAAAGAAAAGTCGCCGAGAATGTACAAGTTGAAAAGCAAGTGTATGATCCGTTTTAGTCACAGACTTTCTGAGAGCAAACTTTGGTGTTCATTTTAGTTTTTGTAGGTTTATTCAGCCATGCCAAAACTACAACTTTGTAATTCTTGTCATTTAAGACAGATTTTACGTGAATTTGGAGATGAAGTTTTCTCGGTGGACAGAAAAGTGATATTTTTTAGGGAGTGTGAAATAAAGTTGTCTTCAACCGGAAGAAAATCCTCTTTTCGGCAACTTGTGCAACTCGAAAGTAAGAAGAAATCCACGCTACTTTTACTACAACAAGGTGTATCCATGAAGAAAAATAAATATTAAATTTTAAAGAGACTTTTGTGAAGCTTTTGTTTCAACAAACATCTAATTTTGGACGTCCTTGAACGTTGTCACATCGGACGATGAATGAAATGATGCTCAAATGAGTCCAGGGTCCATAGATCTTAGAGTTGCCAGACATCTGTCTTTCAGAATAGGGAAAAACTCCGGAAAAATTTATCCACATAACTCATTCTGACCAAGATTCGAACTCGACACATCTTGAACATGAGGCAGATACGCTACCATCGTGCTACAGAGGCGTCTCAGTGTTACGACAGCACCAGGAGTAAGATACGAGGAAAAAGTACATGGAAGAAAATGTTGCATCCATTACAGAAGCGAGTCATGCGGAAAATAGTTACGTGGTTGACGTAATCTTTGGTGTATTGGAGTTCGGCAGACCAGAAGAAACAGTTCTGTTAAGGGTTCCTCTCACAAACTGCTCTTCAAGTCTATGACTCCCGGTATTCCACATCACCCGATATAACATCTGGATAGATTCAGTAATTTATTCTTCGATCATTTCCGGGTGGTGAAATCTATTATCAGAACACTGAATCCAGACGATGCTTTTGATAGCGAAATTTAAGGATTGCAATAAGTAAAGAATCATGATGGATTTCAAAGGAATGTTGGTTCTTTGTTACAACGCGTGCAGGTGCAGTGGAGTCAAATGGCAGTTGAGGGAGAATAGATGTTTTTAACAAAAGAAACGTTTGAAACATTGTCCTTAGCAGATTTCTAAAGAGTAGTACTTGACTTTTTTGAATCGGGTATTCTTCGGACCCTTGATAGTGGCATGACAAAATAGTCACAAAGAGAGTCTTTGGTTGAATAATGGGCTTCAAGAAAATGAAAGCTATACATCCACGCGCAGCTGGGAGGACAGTCAGTCCGAGGCGTGAGGCCGATTAGGGCAGTTGTCTGGTTCTGTCTTGGTCGAGGGCAGACCGGAAGTGATGAGAGAAGATATTTGTCGGTTCATACGTAACTAATTAAGTATTATCGAGTCATTAGCATTCCGTCTTCAGTAACTCTAAACAGTGATATATTGGTAACCCATGGTTGGCAACTTCGAGTTTAATGTAATAATAAAAGAAGCAGTCATTAAACCAGTTTGAAACGGGCATTTCAGTTTCATTAAAACTATCCTTATCATACATATCCACGCATACCCGGAGATAAACCTCATTGCTATACCCTGAGCTAAACATTCTTTTATCAAACTGTAGCGGAAAGTGGAACTGTGCGACACCCATTATTTATATTTGCATCAATCTAATTTGAAAAGTGTAGGAGGGAAGGTTGCAAGAAGTTCATATAAGAAAGTGGAAAGCATACTTAATAAAAATTCTGGATATAAGAACTTTTTGTCATATTTTTCAAGTGTTTACCTGGAAACATTTAATATTTCCTGCACTGAAGATCTTACGGTCAATGTTTGAGTGATATTTCAAATATGCTCCAGTAGTATCATCAGAAATGTTGAAGGGAGTTGCTCACAGTACAAAAATCTGCTTTCCGACAACCATATTCACTTACTTTCGAGAACTGCGCATGCTGCTGGTTACCTAATGTAATAATTCTTAGTAAGGTAAGATTTTTTATACGTTCATCTTCCTAGAACATATGAATTTATGAGTTTAAATCAATATTAATTTTTAACTTCAGTTCTAACGTTACAGAAATAAGAAACTGTGCTGTACTTTCGTACTCTAAAATGAATACAAACTTTTTAAAGTAATTTGAGATTATTTTCTGGTAATTTAAATCATTTTATTATTTTTGTTGACATGTTTGGTTCATTAAAAAGCGGGCCATAATAATGACCACTTCACGAATGAAATAAACATAAATACTGGCATTACTGTAATAAAATGTACATTAAAATTATATTGTGTTGACTTTATTTATAAACTATTCTTACAAAATGTTATTGGAGGCTATTTTTTGTTAATCCAGATAAACTTGCAATTTACGTTTAAACACTTCTTTATAAATTAAGTAAAACGATATTCCGATTTTTAAGGAACGTGTCGCTATGTGGTGGTGTTGTAATTCTGCAGTATATGCATGACAAGGAAGAAGTGAAGGTCGACTTGTCATTTTAAAACGTATAAGTCTGAAAATGAAAACACCTTTGTGTGCAATGCCAATGTCTTAAAAATGTAATGTTTTGAGATCATTTGAGCAATTTTTCAGGAAATGAAAAATAACAAAAAAGGCAAATGTTCAGTGAAGTCTTCCCGAATGTCCGAAAGACCCCGGCCTCTGTTACAACGGAGCGATGGAGAACTCCGGGGGTCTTTCCTTGGGGCAATACCTTGAGCCTAAAAAGCCCCCTCTCCCATCGACAACAACGTCAAGGCGGGATGGAAGTGGATACGCCACTTACGCGCGTCAACCCCGCTGGGAAGACTACCGAATAAACTCGGTGGGGCCGCCTGGTGATCTACTAGCTCTGCAGGCTAGTACCCGGGACTTTTTATGTAATCCTCTGCCCCCTCCGGGCGGCCGAAGCCTGGCCGAAGGTACCCGATTCCCCGCGGGTAACGGGAACACACTGCCCCCTCGAGTCCAACCCAATCCGAACAACTGCCATTCAGGATGGGACTCAAATGTTTGGCTCGAGGTTCCTCTAGTAACGTCAGAGGTACTACGAGTGCATGGGGTACGCAGCGCTCGCACTAAATCAGCTGAAGGGGACGGATCCCCTCCCCTCAGGAACGAAAAAGACAGGTGTACTGCCCTTTCTACGTAAAGAATAGTTTCGCATTTGGGATGTGTTTATTGAAATCTTCATGCTCCCAACCTTGAAAGATGCTGATCGCAATTACCAAGTGTGTTATTTAAACAGCTGTTACTTTTTGAGCTAAGCTGGTTTCTCTCTTTCTCCAGCTCACCAAGCGGGATGGCTCAGGCGGTTTCGTCTGTGTCCACATTTGGGAGGCCCGCGTTGATTCCCGTGGCCCACCTACCAGATCCATAGGTTTTTTCGGAGGTTTTCCTGAGTAGCCAGGCAAATCGTAGATTAATTCCATCCCCTGAAACTCCTGTCCCTCCTTTTCATCTCCGTCATTATTTCATATCATCTCTCATCTTGTGGTCTCTTTCAGGGTAGAAGTACCGGTGGGTGTCTTGGTGGTGCATGGCAGGATGGTATGCTGCAAGTGAACCATTTCCTCCTCCGGTAGGTGTGTTGCCGGTCTCCGAACCGGCTGCTGGGAATACTTTCTAACCCACTAGGGACGTGAATATCCGTTGCCTTGGCCTATATGGAGAGGCTTCTATCTAAGTAGAAATGTAGTGACGCTGCCCTTTGCACTCGTGACTCCTTGGGACGGCCATCTTCCGTCTCCTCATGCCTCATCCTTCCTCCCTAAGATGCCCCACTTGGGAGCATAGGTACAATAGATCAAGACTGGTTGCAGTGCCAAATCCTCTCCTTAGTAATCCTAATCCTACACACACACACACACACACACACACACACACACACACACACACACACACACACACACACACACACACGCACACACACACGCACAAATATTGGCACATCTTTACAAAAGCTTTTCTTTATAAACTTTACTCAGAAAATGCCAAAACTGTATATCTGGTGAAATCCCGGTATGGAATTTTAGGAAAGGATGCAGTACCTTCTCTACTTACCTACTGTAGATAAACGGTTGAAAAATCAGTTTAAAAATCAACATCGCAGCACGTTGTACAATTAGTATGAGATGTTATACTTGAAATAGTGCCTAGTTAAAAATCAAAGACAACCTGTTACTTTATTAGAACACAGAAACATTTACTGAAAGAAAATTAATCAAATATATGAAGCTTTACTAAATCTTACATTATCGTTACCACCGTTTGGTTATAAAAACTATTTTATACAGGATGGACCATTTAACTTGAGTCAGTACAATATCTCTGAAACTAAGCGGTTCAGAAGGAAATGCCTTGAATATTAAATACCACTAGTCCTCTTTTATTTGGAGGATGTGAGCGATGGTCATTTTAGGGTCAATCCAGTTTTTTAAATGGGCACCTGCCTCTTTTATTTTGTTTTCTCACTTTTCATAGATGTTATACAAAACACTTTGCAATTGTTCTTATACTAAGGCCGACGAAAATACCCAATGGCCGTGCACGAAGAGCGCGATTGGTTGGACCATACGTGGATAGCCATTTGAGGGTCAAGTTACTTATCGTAATTGGGAACGAACATTTTTATTTAGTTTCATTATTTCTCATTACAAAATAAGCAGTTTTTAATAAAATATTTTCTTTACAGTACATGGATCTTTCACTAGACAGTTAAACATTGATGACAGATATCTGCACGTGATGTTCAAAATGATCTTCAATAAATGTTCTAATTCTGTGGATGAACGATTAATGTGTCCGTAAAAGCATGGTTCTTCAATACCAGCACAAGCATCCGTATGCGTACCTTCATGTTGTCAGGTGTCGGTGTTTCACAATACACTTTTTCCCTGAGGTAACCTCCTAAGAAACAGGTCTGGTGATGTAAGATCAGGAGGTCGAGCTGGCCAGTTAATGGGTACTGTGCGTCCAGTCCAACGGTCATGCTAATTGTTGTTTAAAACCTCCCTAGCCGTATGTGCATAGTGTGCAAGTACTACTTATCATGTTCGTACACTGTCATCTGCAAGTACACTATTGGTAGATACAAGGGGCGTCCAGAAAGGAAGTTTTGTTTCAGTTTATCTCCGCTGCAGCGCTGCGATCGCAGTTCCGCACATGCGCATAGACGCTCTGTATCAAGGAGAAGAAACGTGCGCCACTGTGAGATCGCTGTCAGCCAAGTACGCTTTGTTGTGCTTGTTTACAATGTCGGTGTTGATTGAAAATCCCGCCGCTTGTGAAATCAGATCTGTGATTCGTTTTCTGAATACTAGGAAAGTGAAACTAATTGAAATTTATCGGCAAATTTGCGATGTCAAAAGGTGTTGTGTTTTTTCACGACAACGTACGACCACACACTGTAAATTCGACGAAAACATCCTACAGGGATTTGGCTAGGACGTGCTTGACCCCCCCCCCCCCCGTACAGCCCTGACCTCGCTCCTAGCAACTTTCATCTGCTTTTGCATCTCAAATCTTTCCTTGGCGGTCAACACTTCAACAATGACGAAGAGCTGAAAGAAAATGTTTCCAACTGATAGAAGACACAGGCGGAAAACTTGTGCCTCGCTATGACAAATGCCTGCAAAGGTTCGGCAGTTATGTGGAAAAGTTGTTTAAGAGTTGTAGAATTTTGTGCAATAAATAAGTTTTCTCTATCTGTACACAATTTAATTTTATTACCAAACATAACTTACTTTCTGGACGTAACTCGTACAAGGAAACTGTCCTACCGTGGATAGTAAACAGAACGGATACAGTGGCTCATCTCCTATTATGCTGCACTATTCAATCGGGCAATCGTTCAGAATTTTCGTCGTTATTTACGTTGTTCAAGAACAATTGCTAAGTGGTTTATGAAAAAGTCGTTTAGATTTTTATGAGGAGTGAGAAAACAAAATAAAACATGCCTTTCATTAAAAAAACGAATTGATCCTAAAATGACCATCGCAAAGTCCTCCAAATACAAGAGGACTAATGACATTACTTTCTCCCATAATATCAAGCTAATTTTATTCAACACATTTTTCCACAACGCTTAGTTTCCCAGATATTGTACTGTCTCAAGTTAAATGGTCCACCCTGTATATGCGAATATACAGAAAAATATGAATATGACAAAGTAATTATAGACGTTTCTTAACTCTTCTATGAATCCAAAGTTCTCTCATTCTTAGGTCGTGGGCTTTCTTTCTCTCAACTGTCCACGTTGTTCAGTCTTATTCTTCGGTTGGTCTGTCCTCTTAGTCAACTTGCCCCTTAGGCACTTCCATTCTAAAGGCGCCCCTCTCTGGGATATCGTATTGAGTGATTCCTGCAAATTATAAATCATTTTTTTACTTCACCAATCCGTTTCATAGTGCCGTATTCATAGTAATCACTTTGGTCTAGACTATCTTCCGACTAACTTGGTCCGGACCAAAGGTGGTCTAAGTTTTTGGTATTCATAGACGATAAAAGGCCTCGGACCAAGTAAAACCGTGGGCAGCATGGAGCAAATGTTACACGACGTAGAAAAGTTGTACGCATGCGTCACTCGCATAGAGTGCTAAACCATAGCCCGCTCACATCCCTTAAAGCCTCGGCACTTAGTAGGATTCTTACGCATTTAAGCGACCGAGCGGTGTTTGCCTTTTTTGCCGCTTGGAGCTCTCAAAGGTGACCCCTAAAATATCCCCTTGTAGCCGTCAGTGGCCTTGCCGACATTTAGTTTTGTGGTGACAGTTGAACCAATTTTATGATCTCAAATTAGTATTGAAAGTGAATTTTACATGAAGTGCTGTTGACAACAATCTAAATTAAGCGAACAAGAAAACTGTGCATAAATAAGAGAATATAAGTAATCATAAGTATGAGCACAACATGTCATTGTTTATTTTTATTACTTTTACTGTTGTAGCGTAAATGGTGGCAGTTCATTATCTAGAAGGTAGATTTTCCATGACAGCTTTATAGTACAAACATTTACAATAGACAGCACTATATTTCAAAGCTCTCCGTTTTTCCAAAGTCCAGGTCTCCGAACCATACATAGCAATGCTCCAAATGTAAGAATTACGTATTATATTTTATTATTTTAGTTTTATTATTTTTATTTTTATTATTATTTTTATTATTTTTATCATTATCATCATCATTATAACAGCTGTAGTAGCAATAATTACAACAAACAGCATAGCAGCAATTATGAGGCCAATACTTTGTATTTCAGATGGTGTATTGTTGCTTATCCTTCTGTAAAAGTAAGAAAGGAAAATCAAAAGGGATCAGTTTCCATAAATTTCCAGTAGAACTACGTAAACAATGGCTAAAACTAATATCGCGCTCTAATTTCGTGGTAAATCATAAATCCAATTCAACAGTCGTGTGCAGTTTGCATTTTACTGAGGAAGAGTATAAGCCGGCTGTAAAATTAAACTAAACTTCTGAAAACAGGAAGTATCCCAGGCATTTTTCCGAACTACCAGATTATAAATTAGTGAAACAAGCAACATTAAGGCGACAAAATTCAAAAATACTCTTACACACAGAAAGCAGAAAACGTAGACGCAGTTCTAGCAGAGAAAGCGTTAACAGTGCTGCAGATATTAATGCGCTGGATCATGTCACAGATGCACGTACTTATAACTGCGCTGCAATTCAGACTGAGGAAGACATAATTTCTCAATTAAACAGATTGGAAAGGGAGAATAACACCTTGAGATGTAAATTATGGGGAGGTAATAAAAGGTACAAAGAATTTGTAAACAAGCAGCAAGCAAATGAAGAACGATTACTTTATTATGAAACCAATAATTTTCATAAATCATTTGAATTATTGATAAAAGACACCATTGTACCCTGCAACACAGCTTCCAGACACAATAATCGCAACATTGGGCGAATTGAACAACATTAAAGGTAATTCCGTAGGAGGTTTTATAGTCAAAAAATAGCGGCCGAATTCTCTTGTGCCACCTGTATTACTAAAGTGTCTACCGCCAAGTGTACAGCACCCCTTGTATGTCTAATATTCAAAAGGGACGAAAACTCCACGTTCTATTTCGCATCTCCAGAGTTTGCTTCTCTTTTGTCAGTTATAGAGAAATTTATAACAACTGCTGTACCTAAGCTACCTAAAGTATGTGTGACAAAAGGCCTAGAGGAAGACATAATGCCAGTAATGCAACATTGTTCTTATCTCGTGTGTGCGGAGAACTGAAAGCATTCAGAACTGCTAAGTGAACTGTTATGGGAACATTATATTCCTGTGATATTAAGGTGCGTTGCTTCTGTGACAACGGAAGTGTTTGAAAAAAGGTAAATTCCTAAATTGTAAACCACTGCATCGGAAAGTTCTGCGTCTGTAATGTGAACACATTGCAGATGTACGCTGGAACAGGGTTGCAGAGGCGTCATCATCCAGCGCCATACGGTGGGTAGTGGAGAAATCTTTAACTTTTAGTCATAACACTCCAGCTGGCGAGTGCCGAAGCTTAAAGGAATGTGAGCGGGTATGGCTAAACAAGCCACAGTGTACCTAGAAGTTTATAAATCTCTCTGGTAGTTCCACAGCTGTTTCTTATTCATTCTTACGGTTGCTGCTGCTGTTTGAGGTTCGGTAACAAAGTTTGGTGTGCTGTGCATATGGATAAGATGAAGAAGCGTGTTTATCAATTGGTCAGAGGAAGACAACTGTTTTCTTTAGTCCAAAACAGAAAGCATATTATAGAAAATAAATCCGTGTCGACGAATACAAATGTGAGAAAGGAGACATGGAGGGAAATTAAAAACGAGGTTGCTGATAAAGCGGCTTACTGATGCAGGTCAGCAGTATTGTCTTGATATCTTCCTCTTGCATAATACCGAAGTGCTGTTAGGATTTGAGTGTCAATTGAGATACTCAGGCCGCCGTTATTGTCCCTGACGTACAGGTTAGGACGAATCATTTCTATCAGCTTTTTGGCGTTCGCTTTACTAAACCTGTATCTGCTTTTGAAGTTTAGTTCGTCATACTTCGCAATAATTTCTATTCTTGGTAGATAAGTATTCCTCCGTCGTCTAATTTCACGAATTCTACGCGTTACAGCTATAATCATCACTTCATTGCAGCAGTCCATGTTGCAACGATAGTCCGCCTTTTATCTACCCCTTGGAGGCGGACCAAAATATCAGCCGGACCAACGTGTTCGGTCAGCGGATTATCACTAATCCTAATTTAAGAATAAGAAAATCGATGGCTCACCGCTAGTCCACCGGAAGTAGGAAGTTAGTCCGGACCAAGTCTGACTTTTTTTTTTTAATTTACGTCCTCCAACGTTAAGTCATGTCGGACGATAAATGGAATGGTGAGTCCATAGAGATTAGAGTTACCCGACATTCGTCTTTAAGGATAAGGGAAAACCCCGTAAAAAACTTATCCAGGTAACTCACCCTGACCGAAATTCGAACTCGGGACCTCTTGAACGTGAGGCAGACATGCTAAGTCTGACCGTGAATGGTGTCTAGTTGTGCTTTACTTCCATTTTCGTAAAATTTAATAATTTGTTTCGTGAGCCTATTTGAAATTAATCGTTCAATATGTTCATGAAATTTTAACTTGATCATTATTGTTTATCTTTATTATTATTATTATTATTATTATTATTATTATTATTATTATTATTATTATTATTATTATTATTATTATTATTATTATTATTATTATTATTATTATTATTATTATTATTATTATTATTATTATTATTATTATTATTATTATTATTATTATTATTATTATTATTATTATTATTATTATTATTATTATTATTATTATTATTATTATTATTATTATTATTATTATTATTATTATTATTATTATTATTATTATTATTATTATTATTATTATTATTATTATTATTATTATTATTATTATTATTATTATTATTATTATTATTATTATTATTATTATTATTATTATTATTATTATTATTATTATTATTATTATTATTATTATTATTATTATTATTATTATTATTATTATTATTATTATTATTATTATTATTATTATTATTATTATTATTATTATTATTATTATTATTATTATTATTATTATTATTATTATTATTGGTGGTGGTGGCGGTGGCGGTGGCGGTGGCGTCGGCGGTGGCGGCGGCGGCGGTGGCGGTGGTGGTGGCGGTGGCGGTGGTGTTGGTGGTAAAGGCCACCCGAGTTCGATCCCAGGCAACCGCAAAGTGAGATTTGTGATGGACAACACGGCGTTGTGGTGAGTTTCCTCCGGCGGGTCCTCTAGTTTCCCCCGCCATCATTCCACCAATTGCTACATCATTCATTTCACCCTCACACTATCATCCACTTTTCTCTCTCTCATCCCAGGCGTTTGGCTGGTCCCTCAATCCTGGTTTGTCTATCAGGCTCAGTGCTTCGACTTCCCTCGACCCAATTTTCCAGACTCGTGCAATTCGAACAACTCCTAACACTTAAAGGGAGGGACAAAAATTGTTATGAGTTTCACTGAGTACTATAGGTATGTTTTTGCTGTTTCTTTGAATAAAAGCAGTTTTGAAGTAATTTGCGTTCTAAAGAATGTGAGGTGTTTCCTAATTTAAAGCATAACGTGGCTTCTCTGAAGCGATAGAAGCTTCAGGAGTTTGTTCCTGAGACTAATTTTAATAAATATCGAGTAATTCGGTCACAAAATGAGATTGATAAAGATGCCTAAGAAGCTTGAGAGGTAAGAGATGGGTTCATTCCCCTCAATTCACGCATGTCTAACCCTGATATGACGAGCAATAAAGTTAGAAAACAGCTTCCGTTGCCTTTATAGAGGAAGTCATAGTTATTGCATGACCTCAGTGTTTAGGAAACAGAGTTCAAAGAGCTAACTCTGATCATAAAGATCTGCAAATTCAATTTATCTTACTCCCTATATGGTTTATCAGAGTAGTAACCATTATTCTGAAGTCCAGCACCACTAGAAGGCACAAATTCCAAGTGACAATGCTGAAATCAAATCTTAAAAAGATAGGTAAGTTATGAAATGTCACCTTCTTAGCCAAGTCACATGACACATCCAGGAGGAAGGGTTGTGTATGGGTAGTGTGACGTTATATCTGTCCCTCCATCGGAGCAGGGCTAGTTCTCATTACTTATAAAAAGCTAAAACTACCTTTTTTTAAAATGCAAGAAGTACATTAAACGGCAACGGAAAATCCAGTGTTTTATTCTTTATTTTTATCCAATAAAGTTTTGAAATCATATTTATTACTAAATTTAAGAAATAAATATAATCCCTTTGCAGGAAAAATAAATAATCAATACTCAATTCTTACAGCGTTTACAGACTTAGCACATGTATTTCAGTTTCTTTGTGTACCATAAAACATGAGCACGCCGATTCTTCCCTAAAATCCGACCAACTTTAGTCATTAATTAGGTCTATATCAGGTGAAAACAGCATGCTTAGTTTAGGTTAAGGGATGCAGTACAAGATCCTAGGAGGAAGAATGGGTTAGGTTAAAGGTATAGATGATAGAACGCTTAGATGAGGGTTAAAACAAACTTGCTTTGATTATGTTAAAGAATTGAGTAGAGACCCCAAATGAATGAACAGTTTAAGTTAAAGAAGAAGAGACTAATATAGGAGGTTAAGGGGTTAGAATAAATGACCATAGATAGGTTAGAATAAGTTATTACAAATGGGGGAGAGCATATTGAAACGCGTATTAAAACATCAGGAACTAATGCCAATCAAAAGAATTGGCTAAATATCCATTAAGAGCAGTCAAAATCCTCTAAATAGAAAGACAAAAATCCATTAAATTCTCCTATTAGCGATAACCTGGCTCTATATTATCTACGAGGGCTGTTCAATAAAAAATTATTAAAATCTTTTGACAACGTCCCTATACTACTCATAATTTTGATGGTTGTTCTCAAAATATTCTCCCCTGAATGAGATGCACTTATCCCAGCGTTTCTACCAGTCTTCACAAACATACTGGAAAACATTTTTGAGAGATTCTTCAAAATCGCCTCTGCAGCCTTCACTACTGCTTCTGATGATGGATAATGCCTCCCACGAAGGCGTTTCTTCAAGTTAGGGAATAGAAAAATGTCACATGGGCCTAATCCGGACTATATGGAGGGTGAGGGATGCAGGGTGCTGAAGGAGATTTCCACACTGAGCTTTGTTGTTTGCTCTCAAGATCAAAATGATTTAGCCAAGTTTCATCATCAGTAATTAGTTTGAAAGGAACTCCGGATCATCAACTTTAACTGCATGCAGACCTGCATGCGAATGCCCTTTTGTTCGGGAATCAACAGTCTTGGAACCCATCGCGCACAAACACGTCTCATGTGTAATGTTTCTGTCACCAACGTATGGGTGGCACCCAAAGAAACGTTAGTATTTCAGAAATGATCTTAAGCCAATTCCTTGATCCTCTCTCACAATGGCAGCAGCAGTGAAAAAAAAAGATTGTGTAGTGTTTAACGCCCGCTTTTACTACATACGGCACCGCAGGCGTTGACACGGATGATGCATGAGATGAAGATGGAGTACCGGTCGAATGAGATGGCGGGCGAAACCAGAGGTCCCTGAGAAAACCCGCCCCAGCGCCGTGTTGTCCACCACAAATCTCACTTTGCGGTCGCCTGGCATCGAACCCGGCCTTGGTGACAGCTAAGCGGTCTAACCACTGAACCACGGCGCGGACAGCAGCAGCAGTGTTGATATTGTGTCTTTGTGGGTTGGTGAAATTAGAAGTCCAATTGTACCACTCAAAAATGTTCTTTATTTCCACCGACTTACAGTTAAACACTTGCAAATTACACAGAGTTACGTAATGCACACAATTAAGATTCACCAGTTCGTCCGTTAAAATTCCACTTTGCTCTCAAAATTACGTACAATCCTCCGATGCACGTACACAGTCTTCTCGTCCGTACACTAGCACTGCACTCTTACGCTGCTCGCCAAGAACTGACAGACTCTGACTCAATTCACTTACTGAGCCCTTTTTATAGGAATATCGCCGTTCTCGAAGCCTCTACTTTCCGTGAATCACCGCGAAGGTTTCAGATGGCAGTGGAAGGGGGGGAAGAGGCGGCCAGCGACAAGTGACATTTCCCTAATCATCCCCTCATTTAGTGACAGAGACTAATGGGGGGGGGTGTGGCTTGGCTGCCTCTGGCCCCCTACTCAGCTGTCGTTGGTTGTGCTTTCCGCTAATTGGGTGACAATATTTTCTTCCGTAAGAGCAGTAACTGGAGCACCGGGTTCACCTTTCTTTGAAATGGATTGTCTCCCCTCTTTAAACATTTTAATCCACCTTCTAACTGTGCTGTAGGGAAGAACACAGTCTCTATAGGCCTCCTGTAACATTGTATTGGCCTCACCTGAAGATTTTTTTGAAACGAAAGCAGAATTTCAAACCACATTTTGTTCCTCGCGTGTTACCTCCATTGTAGGGGTAGTCGATACTGAACATGTCTGAACTTGGCTGGTTTTCTTAGGCGAGAACCAGGAGTACCAACTACTGCGGCATGTTTGTTTCAGATTATGCTAACAGAATATAATAAGATTGAATTTTAGTGTGAAAAATTATGACCATAAAAAAGTTATGCTCATTTTTACTTAACAGCCCTCGTACTATATCATCTAAAATTAATCTTGTAATACTTGCTCTGAATTTAATTTGGTTCATGCGCAAACATTATTCTATATGCAATGAGCAAATTCCATCTCATATGCTTTTAATTTACATTATGTTCACAGGTATAATGGTGCAGAGACGCTGGCAGAACTTAAAAGCTGCCTATACTAGCTCAATAAGAGCACAAAGAAAGGGCGTAGTTAAAACACCATACCTTTATCAAGAACAAATGTGTTTCCTTCTACCTATGGTGCGGGGAAGCAGGTAAGTGTACTCTGAATGAATAGATTATAGTGCATACCCAATTATTTGTTCTATTTTCGATGTTTCAGGAGGTGATACACAAAATTCTTAACAAATCAAATAAGGATTACCCTTAAATTTGTAAATGCTTTTATGATTTTTCAAAATCTTTTCATTTAACATCTGTACATTTTTTGCATTCAATAAATTGAATACTCAAGGTATTGGTGCCATTGTTGCTGAAGCATTTCAGAAACTGGATTTTTATATTATACCACTGTTTCATCTAATGACGCATATCATCTGTAATTATTTCTGGAAATAAATGGAAATGACAAAGTGCTAGATCAGAATTGAAGGACTGTGGTGCTGACCTTTTGGGCATCTAGATGCTGAAATTTTAGTTGAACATTGTCACGATGTAATGGCGATGAGTTTTTAAGGCATTAACATGCTTATCATCTTTGCTGCATTAGCAAAAAGTATTTGAATGAATATTTGTTGTATAAGTATGTGTTGTATTAATGTAGAATTATTTTTTCTTTTTGGGTGTTTTTCTCAAACTTTCTCAAAATTTTAATATGTATATACCAATCGACAGCAACGGTACGTGTTTCTTCTAATACTATTGTAACGATATAAAACTATCAATTATTTTGTTACCTACACTGAAATTGGTTGACCTTTGCAGAGTTAAGTTCTGTTCGAAAGTGTTACTGAGCCGATCATTTCAGGATCATAACAATAAGTCTGTAATTCATCTCTAGTAACCATATTCCTAAAACTTTCCCAGAGTTATTCCAAACCAATCAATGCATTATTTTTGAACAGGAGTCAGTTTATGTATAATCCGACAACAATCAAGTTCTCTTACTTTTAAGCCCTGGATTTAACTTATTCCAGTGGCCAATATCGCCCGAAAAAGTTCATAAGGTGTCTGCAGATCAAGCATTGCTGGAACATGGGAGTATTTTCATAGTCGAGTGCAGAGCAATTAATTTATGTTTCATACAACCTTGCTCCACTGACATGTATCACTCCGCGTGCACTACTTTCCCCCCATCCTAATTGGCTAATGCGTCATAATAATTTCCAGGAAGATAGATAAAATCATACAAATAAGAATATGAAGACATGCAAAAATAATGAAGTTTATAATGAAACTGAGCAAGCTGAAACTGAATGAATAAGCAATCAAACTGAAACAAGTTTATAATGTAACGCCTTCGGCCTTTTCCACTGGAATCTTTTTAAGAGCAGCACGCATACCTTGCAAAAATGCTCGTCTAGCAGTCTTAAAAGTCGTGTCACGCCATACTTGTCCTTCATTCACCCAAGCCTTGTCAAGGTAGTATACTTTGCGATTTGTATCCCGGTACAATCTGATTGTCCTTAAATAACGTCTTCGCTACACAGCAATATCGCCCCGGAGTGGTAAGTTTTCCTGTTGTCTGAATTTCATATCGCGATGTTCTTATGCATCTAACACACTGTAAGTTCAGAGCACAGCTATTCGACTTTTCTCACAGACAAAGACGGATTCTTCTCTGTGAGTGCATTAAACACATGCATCACAATTCTTTTTCGCCCCTTTCTCAAGGTTTTCGCTTGCGATGCTTCAGCGAAAAACTGGTGGTAGACTCTGCCATTATACATTTAATAAGTACACGCGAAAAAAACGATCAATAAAATAATTTAGCTCTCGTACTCGCCACAACACACCTTCGATTGGCGATATATGACTAATCCAGTTTAAAACAAGGCCAGTGATAAAAGTCACATAAACAAATATATCATCACTACCGCTAAAGCACGTGCTATCGTGCCATGTGCTTGAAAGCAAAGGAACCTTCTCTTTACTTCGTTTAAGAAATAACATGCATTTCAGATAAATCAGCTCTGTTGCGTAATATATTTAATTAAAACGGTTACGAAAATATAAATTTGACAATTCTCTTCCAACATATAAATATGTTAAGTAACGAACTAATTTTTACCGCACAACAGTCTATACTACAACAGCAGCCAATGAGAGGTGATAAGGTCACGTGACCGTTTAGAGATACGGGGCAAGCTTATGTGAAACAAGGATTAGGAAGTTCTATGCCAGCGAATGCGCACTGGCCACCGGTCCAGAGTGGATCTCCCTTCCATTTTCCGTTTCGACCAGAAACAATGACATTTCAGGCATCCTGGGAGGGGAAGTGACAACTTTCGCTCACATTGTTAGGCCGCCTCCCCCCCCCCTCATATCCACATTTCCCCTCTAAGAACTTCCTATTTGGTCCGTACTCTAACAACAGTTTTTGGTTGTTGCTCACAATATTTATTACTAAGGAAATACCCATCTCTCAGAATTCAGTGTACCAATTATCAATTTTTGCTTTGGGTGAGACTTGTGCGGAAACACATTTTTAAGCTGATCATACACTGTTTATTCACTAATGTCGACTTAAAATCGTAAAAGATCTAGTCCAAAGACGTCCTGTAGTCAAATTTACTTTTAGGGGGAGACAAAATCTTTAACTGATGGTGTTAATTAACAAACCATTAGATCAAATCGAATATTCTGCACAGGAATCAAGTCACAAAACATTATGAAGTAGCTGCCAAATACACTGCCGTTTGTAAAAACTGCAAAACCAATAATTTTACGATTAACTCCAAACTTGGAAGTGTAGAAGAATGTGGAAACAATAAGTGATTTACAGAAAGATTGAATATACGTAGGCCGAGCAGAGTGATGTCGTGCCGTCCCGGCAACGTCAGTATTGAACCAAGTATAGTCAGTGCAGAGCTGTCAGATAAAGTGGAAACAATACAGTGAGTGTCCGTATGCCTCGTCGACGTCATGGGGAGCCATATCGGCATGAGAGTCAGTTCGAACGGGATAGAATGATCGATCTCCGGGAAGCGGGTTTGTCATACCGTGATATTTCAGTTCGTACAGCACAATACTTGCGTGTGTGAAAGCATGGGTAGATGGTGGTCTACACGGCCAACAGCGGGTACTGGACCACTGAAGATGGCCATAGCATGGGGTAACCGCCATATTGTCGCAAGGTCTGATTCATTGCGGGCCTGGAACTCTGGAGCGCACTCGCACATCTTAAGAGAGACTTGGTGGACGAAGGACCTGAGGAAATTAAATAAGATCTTCGTAGCATACTGACTTCCTACATGCTGATTTCAAGTTCATAATGAGATCAACATTGGGAACATACGGTCAAAAGGCAAGAATTGGTAATAGCAATTGATTGTCTAATCTACTGCCACAGAAGAGCTACTACAATATTCCAAGCAATAGCTTAGTTCAGCAAATGGCCTGCGATTCACGGAATCCTCAAAGAGAAAGTCTAGGCTCGAACTGCCTTAGGCATACCTTAGTCGTGGGGGGATACCGCAAAAACTGAATAGTGGCCAGCGGAGCAGTTTCGAGCCGAATCTGAAGAAAGAGGTGCTACAGCGGTTTGCTGTGCACAAGATCGGCACTATATAGTGCAACAATGGAGGGGTAAAATGGCATCAAGACTCTGAAGAAAAGAACTAAAGAAGGTCATGGTCAGTCATAAACGTACAGTCATTTCACAATATATGATACGTATCCTGTGTTCGACAAGGGGTTAATCTCGTTTGTACGATACTTGATATTGGAGGTCCCATTGTTACAAGATAACTGGTGACCCAATGCATGTGGGATCTCATGAATCTATCTGTTCTGTAATAATACGTTTATTATGACATCCAGGTAAGTTCTAGAGCCAGGTCAAGTCGCCTTCGATTCGCACGCTCAAAGGATAAAACTTCATATTCCAGTGTGCCTTTCGTTTATTGAGTGCTGCTAACGTTGGAGCTTTCAAATATATTGTTTTTACCAATCTAGTCAGATGAAGGCCTATTGCTAATACAGGTTGTCACTAAAGTTACTATCCATTTCAATGAAGAAAGGCAGTGATTGAAAAGTCAATATTATTTTCAAGTGTTACACATATTCTAGTGCCCCTCTACATGACTTCCAGCTAGCTCAAAACACATACGCCATCTTTCAGTGTGGAACGAAATGTAGGCTGTAACATGTCAACCGTAATTTGACCTGCTGCTTCCGGATACGATTCCGTAACTCAGGCAGACGATTCACTTTGCTAGTGTACACTTTAGATTTAATGTACCCTCATGCAAAAAAGTCTAAAGGAGTAACGCCCGGTGAACGGGAAGCCCACAGCCAAGGTGAACCTTTGCATATCCAATTCCCTGGAAAGGCTCTGTTCAGGTTATCACGGACGATGTTTGCAAAATGTGGAGGCGCAGCTGAAACAAAACTGTGTCCAGTATGTCATCCTCTTGAAGCTGTGGTTCAAGGAACAGTTTTAACATGTTGCGGTAGATGTTACCTGTTATTGACCTTTCGGCAAAGAAAAATGGGTTTTACAGTTTTGCGTTTGTCATACACAACCAAACATTGACTTTCGGTGTATCACGTTCCCACTCCGATACCTCATGCGGTTCTTCATATGCCCATATTCAGCTGTTGTGTCTGTGCACTTTCCCACAAACATGGAAAGTGGGTTCATAGGAGAATAAAATGTTGTCTATTAAATTCTCATTCTCTACACATTCCAGGAGGTCATAACACATTGCCCAACGACTGGCGAAATCCTTGTCCTCAAGCTGATGCAGAAATTGAATGTGATACGGACGTTTTCGTAGAGTGAAACGTAGAATTTTCCACACTGTGTTGCGAGGGACGTTCAATTCCCTACTGAGGCGTCGAATTGATGTCTTCGGACACCTATCACTGGCATTTTGAACCTGCTGCACTATTTCTACCAAGACGTGTGGTCGTCCAGGACAGGTCTCATCACGCGCACTTTCGTTACGCTTAAATTTGTTCACAAAGAGACAAATGTGTGCCCTTGATGGAGCTGGTTTCTGGAATTTACGGATAAATTCCGCTCTGGCGTCTTCATATGACAATCCGCGTACCTGTGCACAAACAATGGCAACCTGTTCTTTTGAGCTAAACATCTTGCTCTAAGATACCACTATCTGAAAAGAAAAGAAACAAAATGCTGCGCTGTGATTGAAATGGATAGTGACTTTAGAGACACCGTGTATATACAACAAATACAACATGGACGATATCGCATAGTAACTACAGTATAGCAACGCAAAGATTGTCCCTGTAAGGAATGTGCTGTGCGACAAGGACAGCGAATTTGTGTGGCAGAGAACGCCTTCTACACATGGAGCAGAGCGTTAAAAAACATGCGCCCTATTCACTCTGTACATTAAAATCGAGAAGATTCATTGACAAAAGTAGAGCCATCAGAATGTTTTTGAATGGTCGGTAACTGTGTTGACATGGGCTTTCACAAACCTGTCCAGGGAGGGTGTGCGAACCTTCGCCAATCCCCCTGCCCCTCGTCCCTCGGAGACTTACTCTCCTGTGTAGGAGTATATTTGGTCTACCAGATTTAGAAGCTGGATATGGAAAATTGGTCATGGTACAATTTGGTTGGCCTGGCGTTCTAAGGGCATTTATTAGAACACCAAAACTTGGGGATCCAGCAGAACAGGCTTTACACGTGTTTGTGTTTGTAGACAACCAACAGGGGATTTTGTTGTGCTTGTAGCTTTTAGATCACACACACCCACAAGGAAGCAAATGTTCCAGAGGAACAATGACAAGTTATTGAGAGCCAACATCAGAGGTTTCTGTACCTGTTTTGATATTGTGAATTTGTTTGTGGCTTCTTTTGGTGTAATGGGGACAATTTCAGCTCATAAGAAAGGAAACAGGAAAACGAAAGCACTACTGGTTATACAGTATCAGACGAGAACAGTCTGTGACTTTCTTGTGACTTTCAAGTGATAATGTAACTCAAGTTATCAAGAGTATCGTCAAGGATAACCAAACATCTGTGCATTGTACTGAATTTTCAAGTGTAACTTTTTTCTAGTCATTCTAATTGCACTTCAAGTTCTGTGACAAATAAATAATTATAACGTTTTGAATTTCAATGATTTAGTTCTGAATATTTTTGTCGTGTTACTTTTGTGTTACAGAGCAGATAGGGAGGGTGCTCCAAAGCTTGAAGAGCTTAAAGGAGACATTATTGGGGCTGCTGGAGAGGAATCAACAATTCCCAATAGAAGTATTTGCGGATGTGACGAACAGGATGCTGATAGGAAGTTTCTTTTATCTCTTCTGCCAAGTTTGAAGATGGGGAAGGCGGAAGATAAACTAGACGCACAAATAAAACTATAGGAAGTTCTGGAGTCCTTCACATCACCTGCAGCAACCCCAGGAAACGCCTCCGAAAGAAGAAATAATGATCAGACTGACCATTGCATGATTATTTAAAGTTTTTTTAAAGTTTAACATATAGTTAATATACATATATTAATATAATAATTGATATGAATAACAAAATCTGATTAAAATGTTTAATATTTATTAAGAGTAATTGTTTCCCTAAAAGAAAATGGTACATTTATTACAAGGTATAAAGTTCATAATAAAAATTTTCCTTTAATTTATGTATTAGGTATGTAAATAAAGTTTTAATAACGTATTTGTTTATATTTTTTATTCTGCATTACTCTTAGCCAGCTTCAGAATATACCTGACCACAATTTTCTGATTTCGTTTGTTGTTTTCCCTTTTACATTCAAATTGTTTAACACAATATATATCTTCATATCTAACAGATTCACTAAACTATTAACTAAACTAAACTACGAGGGGGGGGGGCAAAAGAAACCGGACTTCGAGGGCGCTGCCACTCGTAGACGTAGTGCAGGGTTCTCACGCTAGATGGTGTTAGTAGAGATCTTCATGAAATAGCTGTGCAGACGGCGTCAGTGTAGAGCTGAACGTGCAAGTGTGGTATTGTGTTTCTCTGACTTTTGGCGGATTACCTCTGCGAAGTCGTTATGACAACTTAAAAAGAACAAAGATTGTGTGTGAAATATTGTTTCCTGCTTAAAAAGGCTGCAACGGAGACACACCAAATGCTTCAGGAAGCTTTCCAGCAGGACGCTATGAGCCGCACACAGGTTTTCGAGTGGTTTGGGCGCTTTAAACGTGGTGAGATGTTTGTTGAAGACCAAGCTCGTTCTGGCGCCCTTCAACATCGCGAAATGAGGAGAACATTGAAAAGGTCCGCCAAAAGATCAACGAGGATCGTCCTCAAACGATCGACCAAATTTCAGCAGCGATAGGAATCAGTTGGTGCTCCTGCCAGCGGATTTTGAGGAAGGATTTGCACATGAGACGTGTTGCTGCTGAATTTGTTCCGCGCCTTCTCACACAGGAGCACAAAATCATCCGCATGAATGTGTGTCAGGACTTGCAAACAGAGATTGCACGCGATCCAAACTTCTTGAACAAAGTCATTACAGGGGATGAGGGTTGGTGTTACGGGTATGACCCAGAAACCAGGCAAGGGTCAAGCCAGTGGAGGACTCCCAACTCTCCCAGGGGAAAAAAAGGCAAATGAGGTCAAATGTGAAGACGATGATCATTGTCTTTTTTGATGTTCGTGGAATTGTGCATCGTGAATTCGTACCCCTTGGCCAAACTGTTAACCAGAACTTTTAATTGGATGTTTTAAGGCGTCTGCGAGAGGATGTGAGGAGGAAACGCCCGGAACTTTGGCGATCAGGTGACTGGTTTCTGCATCATGACAACGCTCCACTACAAACCGCCTTACGAGTGACCCACTATTTGGTGGTGATCTGCCGTTCCCCACGATCCTTATTCGCCGGACATAGCCCCGCGCCTCTTTTTCTTATTTCCACGAATGGGGTTAAAAAAACTAAAAGGGGAGCGTTATGACGACGTGGAGGCGGTAAAAACAGTTTCGCAAAGGGCACTGGACAAACTTGAAGAGTTCCAAACATGCTTCCAACAGTGGGAAAAGAGACTTGACTAGTGCATCGTATGTAATGGAGAGTATATTGAAGGCGACTGAAGTAATTTTGTAAAAAGGTTCATCAATAAAGTTTTTATGACAACAATCCGGTTTCTTTTGGGCCCCCCTCGTATGATTGCTTGGGTTCAAAAGCAGCCTACAATTGAAAACATTTTATATTGAGGGCTAATAACAGTCTCACATTGTTTTTATATGTAATATCCATCACAATTTTATTTTTATTGAAAAGACGGTTAACTATTATACCGCGCATAACTCTATTCTCAAAACTAATATTCCGTCATATTTATAATCAACTTTTATAACAATGTCAGCGTCAAAATACGTTTGTTTTAAGTTTCACCTCAATGATTTCTTTGATTTGCTTTATTAATGTTGATTCTTCCCATACATTTTACTTTCATATTTCAGAACTCCTTCTCCTAGATTTTATTTTTATTGCTTCCGCCATCGGTATCCTTTCAGTCGAAATCCTAACTATACATATTTCTTCTTTCACTTCTTCATCCATTGGTCGACTTTCTACTTCCAACTCGTCTTCTAAATACGTAATAACTAGGGAGCGGATCTATAGGGAAAATGTGTGAAATAGGCAGGCAAAAAGGCACTAAAATGGGCAAAATAGGCACTTAAATAGGGACTAAAATTTGCTATGTAAACACTTAGAAATACACAATTTTAGTAAAATGACTCTTAGGATGCGCTATAAATGCACTATAAAAATGACAATCATCGCAACATATGCTGCAACAAATTCGCTAAACATTACTATTATGCGGTTCCGTAAGCCAAATAGTTCTACATTTATTCCAAATTTCATAAATGGCTCCATAGCAAGTTAAAATAACAGATATTGTCGTATAATTAAAATACATATAATCCACTTCATTAAGAACCATAATGTGCAGAAAGGTTTGAAGTAATTACGTCAAAAAACAAAAACATAGGTTTGGGGTAGGGGCTTAAGGATGAAAATTGAAACATCTGAAGCTTTTGTTAGACTTGTTTCAAATTTATACCATTTATTTTTGTGATCGATCAAGAATGGCGTAATACCAAGTTTCAGCTTTCTAGTTACAATAGTCACTAAGGAATTAACAGTTTACATCTGAATTACAGGCGATTTTCAAAATGTTCCACATTTTAAAAGTTAATGCTTGGGTATAATTTTCTGAACCCATTTTAACCTATTAATGATCTGTACATATATGAAATATTTGTCTTCGCCATATTAACGAAAGGGAAAAAATAATCATACCTTTTTTAACAATTTTTATTTTCCTAAGTCGTTTCAGTAAGAAGTAGGCATTATAATTATTTTCAATACAGACAGCAAAAACACAACAAATGTAAATGGGTACACTCATTATGCAGTTGCACTTACAGGCATATTTAGAATTTCATACAGATTAATAGAAAACTGCAGCCCGTGGAACATTTTGAAGTTAGGAAACTGTAAAAGATACGGAATCTGAGAAATCTGGGGTTCACATTACGTAATAGCAGCTACGATACAGGTGTAGGATTATTTAAATAGTCATGTGACGTTTTCTGGAGTGCCGCTAGAAAAAAAAAATCCTTATTATTGAAGTATGTCTGTATTAATTTTAAATCAAAAACAACTAAATTTGGGATTGTTGTAAGTTTTGGGCCAATTTACACAAATGTGTGTCCTTAATAGAAACGATTGTTTGAAAGATAAGAAATTCAAAATTCATCACAGCAATCTTAATATCACTTAAAATGATGTCACGATGTGTGAGAAGGATACAAAGCACAGAACAGAAATTAATTGAAAGCTAAAGCTACAGAATCCTAGTTTTTGTAATAAAAACCCTAAATGCCCCATTGTCGACTAAGAACAAATAAAGCACAGATTTTTAGTAAGCGTTTCCCGTTCATTCAAACAGAATTACAGCAATTGTAGCATCGTGAAAGGAATTTTCGTACCTACTTTTATAAAGACATTTCTGTAAAATTTTACACAAAACATTAAGATTTATTGGTCTGCAGTTTCATTTTCAATGTTGGAAACAATCCCGGAAGTCTGCAAGCAATCGATTTCATGATTCCTTGAGATAGATGTAGAAAAACGTAAGCATGAGAAAATCACAATTTTTTTTTCATATGCATAATTTTAGTCTGTGTAACCTAGCTAATTAAGCGCTGGCCTTACAAGTATAAGTTGTAAGCTCAAAAGAGTCCCAGAGTGGTGATTTTAAGATAGGGTAAAACAACAGCTTCGTGTCAATAGCTTTACACACATGTAAAAGGAATCTTACGGGAGTAAATTCCTGCTTACCAGCGATACTAATTGTGATGTGATATGCTTTTTAACAATTGATACCATCAATAATTTAATTAGTAATCCCTACCCCTTTTAGCTCAACAAATAAACCTTTATTCCAACACGAAAATATCATGCTACTGCATTGAAACTGCCAAAAGATAATACTCGTAACAAAAATGTAAAATCCCATACACTGACTGTGCAAGGCTATACCTATAAGTTTCGTCTGATGGAGATGAAATGCATTATACCGGCTTGTTTAGCAATTCAGATATGTTTTATGCCAAATTCCAATGCAAACGTCGTATCATGTGATGAAGAAATTTTCACATAAGGCAAATTTTTGCTTTCCTTTGGAAAACTGAAAACATTCAGTGTCTCTTGTTTCGGTTCTGCTCAACATACTAATTTGTGTTTGGTATAATGTTGCTAAAGGGTTGATTTTTACAAGGTTTTGAAACTAGGATAATATAGTATCAATACAAACATGAATGTTTAAACTGGCCTGTTTCACACAAGGCTGACAAAAAACTACTTTCCCATCTGTGCTGAACGATGGATCACCATTTAGCCATGCCCGCCTTGGTAGCGTTGTGGGAGCATGTCTGCAATACGTTCAAGGGGTCTCAAGTTCGAATCTCGGTCAGGGTGAGTTACCTGGATAAGGATTTTTTCGGGGTTTTCTCTTATCCTGAGAGACGAATGTCAGGTAACTCTAAGCTCTATGGACCCCGGGCTCACTTGAGTATCATTTCACCCATTCCTTTCATCATCCGATATGACTTAATGTTCGAGGACGCAAAGTCAACAAAAAAAGAAATACTCACATTTATCCGCTGTTTAGGAAGTATACTTCTGTTGCTTCCCTCTTTTGGCATATTTGTGTTGGAAACTGATCTATGTGTGCACTTGAAACACTGCTTACAGAATGGGCTTTCCATTTCCCACATAAAGTGTGGTCATTTGCCAATCCATTGAAATGTGATTTAGCTGGTCTTTGCTACTCGTCCTTGAGCAAATTCTAAGGTTGTAAATTAATTGTTCTTTCATACCAGCCGTGTGTAGGACGCACTATGAAAGGTCGAGCCAGACTGAAAAATTCAATGTCATAGCCGGGATTTGAACCACGGATCTTCTGGTTTCCCTCCAGTCGCTCTAACCATTTGAGCTACTATGGCCAACGTGCCAACATGACATTAAATTCTCCAACTGACTTGCTTTTCTCCCAGTAAACCACTAGGAGTTCTCATAAACACATGAGACAACTACCTTAATGGCCACTTACTATGCTGTAAGTACTTTAAGCTCCGGGCTTTTATAGTTCGAACCACTATTAGGTACAATTAATGGAAATTAATTGTTCTTTCACACTAGCCGTGTGTAGGACGCACTATGAAAGGTCGAGCCAGACTGAAAAATTCAATGACATAGCCGGGATTTGAACCACGAAGTACTTTGAAGTACCTACAGCATAGTAAGTCACCATCAGGGTAGTTGTCTCATGTGATTACGAGAACTCCTAGTGGTTTACCGGGGGAAAAGCGAGTCAGTTGGAGAATTCAATGTCATGTTGGCACGTTGGCCATAGTAGCTCAAATGGTTAGAGCTGCTGGACGGAAACCAGAACATCCGGGGTTCAAATTCCGGCTATGGCATTGAATTTCTTCAGTCTGGCTCGACCTTTCACAATTCTAAGATTTTTTCATGACGTCATTAGCGCATTGTGACACATCTATAAGGCAGATACCTACCTGGCTAAACCCTTTTTTGTGTATCCAACGTGCAGCTGTAAGAAATTTCTCTTCCCGGAAAACTTCACATTGAAACCAACAGATGCAAAAACTTCGAAAGGTAGAGTTAGGCTGAAAAATTCAATGCTATAGCCCGGATTTGAACCACGGATCTTCTGGCCTCCGTCCAGCCGCTCTAACCATTGAGCTACTATGTCCAGCGTGCTGATATGACATTACATTCTTCAAATGACTCCCTATTTATCCCGGCAAACAACTTAGGAGTTCTCATAAACAAATGAGACTACACCTTAATGGTGACTTACAACGTTTAAGTACTTAAAGGCCCGGACTTTATAGTTAAAGTCTGACTCTACCTTTCGATACTTTAGCCTACACAAGGCCAGTGTTAAATAAACATTAATTTCCATTAATTGACCTAATAGCGGTTAACTATAAAGCCCGGGCGTTAAAGTACTTACTTGTTGTAAGTCACCATTAAGGTAGTTGTCTCATGTGTTTATGAGAACTCCTAAGTGGTTTACCGGGATAAATAGGAAGGAGTCAGTTGGAGAATGTAATGTCATATCGGCACGTTGGCAATAGTAGCTCAATGGTTAGAGCGGGGACGGAGACCAGAAGATCCGTGGTTCAAATCCATGCAATGGCATTGAATTTTTCAGCCTGACGCTACCTTTCGATACTTTAGCCTACACAAGGCCAGTGTGAAGGAACAATTAATTTACAACAAATGTGAAAGCTGTTGTCACAAATTACAAGCAGAAGAAACTGGCTTAAAAGGCAGTTCTAAGCACTAATAAGCAGAATAGGCACAAAGGTATGAAATAGGCATTTACAGGCACTATAAAACTAAGAAATTAGGCTAATAATTGTAGGAAGCGTGCTTATAACTTAAAAGCCTAAGTTTCTGAACAAAGAAACAAAATAGGCAAATAGGGCAAAATCCGCCCCTAGTTATACCTTACATAGAAACTGCTTTTTAATGAACTTATCATTATACGAGATAAGGAGATATTGTACAACGGAAATGCTACCGTCTTAACTAGAAGTTTAATGAAAATACATGTATTCCATCTCCTTTACTTAAAGTTCTGTATGAAAACAATGATTTATCCATAGTGACCTCGTGATACTTGTGCAAGAAAGTTTAAAAAATGAGAACTTGTGTTGGAATGGCTGAGAAGGGGAGAAAGGCCAGAGATGAAACCCTTTGAAATTTGTGCAAATAATCATAAAACACTAACAGTTTAGAAAGTGAAAAATGAAGCATTTTCTGGGAAATAAATGCAATTGCCTGCAAGCACAGAATAACAAATAACAGAAATTATATGAAATAAAGATCTTTATTGTCATAGTAAAGCTTTTCTGAAGGAGTTGATTATGTTTCGTTGTTTGTAAATGATTGTTTCCATTGATGTTGCAAGCACATGCGGAGCTAAAAGCCCTCTTCCATCAAATGATTGCACTTAAGCTTCTACTTAAGACGTCAACAGACAATTTTAATTATTTCTAGGAAACTTCGATAAATATTTCTGATAACTAGGCTTTGAGCGTTACTTTAGGTCCATTTAACTTCTATTATACTTTAACGTTGTTTACCAGCAAGCGGAGAGGAGAGAGGCACGGGTCTCATGCGCTACTTCGATTGCGATTGGTTGGCATTGCTTGTGGAAAGGGAGGTCACGGCGAAACCCTGTGCGCACATATTTTACAATCAAGGTGCAAAGAAACAGCAACGGTGTCTGAAGCCTTCTGATAATCAAGATATCTAACAACCCTTTTTCAATATTTTTCACTTAAGCAGCTGTCCTTCAAACACTTGAGTTCAGAGTTCCTCGCTTGTGTCAGTTTGATGCCCTCTCTAATATCCCGATATGTCTACTACTAGGTCACATACTAGGTGCTGCAATGGTGAACTATGAGATCTTTATCTTATGGTATGCATGGGCGGATGTGAGAATGAACATGAAGCAGGATTTCTACGAGGTATGTTTTTTTAACTCAGTACCGTTTTGGAATTAAAAAAAGACGTGCATACATATCGCAATAATTTTCTTTTTACATGAAAGCCTGTATCTTAATCCACTTTTCTACATAATTTCCGTGAATATTGAGGCACTTGTCATAACGTGGCACCAGTTTTTGTTTACCCTCCTCATAAAATTCTGCCGCCTGACGTGTTAACCACTGTATCACAACTGTTTTGACTTCGTTATCGTCTTGAAGACGCTGACCGCCCGGATGTTCTTTAAGAGCAGGGACAAATGGTAGTCGCTGGGCGCCAGATCAGGGCTGTATGGAGGATCATCTAGAGTTTCCCATTGAAAAGATTATATGACATCTTTGGTCTGATAAGCCACATGTGGACGGGCATTGTCATGCAGCAAAAAGATACCCTTACTCAACTTGCCACGTCTTTTGTTCTGGATTGCACGGCGCAGCTTGTTCAATGTCTCACAATAAGACGCTACATTGTTTGTCTCATTACGACGCAGAAACTCCACTAGCAATACTCCTTTTCTGTCCCAAAAAACTGTGCACATGATTTTCCGGGAAGAAATTGTTTGCTTAAACTTCACGCTTGTGTGTGATGATGAATGTCGCCATTCCATGAATTGTTGTTTCGATTCTGGTGTGACGTAGGCCACCCATGTTTCGTCACCAGTAACAATTTGGTCTAAAAAATCTTCACCTTCATTGCGGTACCGCTTAAGGAAAGTCAATGCACTGCCTAAACGTTAGGTTTTGTGCAAATCCGTCAAAATTTTCAAACACAATTTCCGGTACTTCAAGTTCTCGGTCACAATGCGATACAAAACACTACGAGAATATTGATGAAAATAGTCGCACAATGATGAAATTGTAAAGAGTCTCGTCCACTTTCTGCACCAAATCTTCAGTAACGACCGAATGACGCCCACTCCGTTCTTCATCATGCACATTTGTGCGGCCACCTTTAAATGCTCTCACCCATTTCCTTAACATTCCATCACTCATTATGTTTTGTCCGTAAACTTCACAGATCTCACGATGAATATCGATTGGTTTTACGCTTTTAGCACTAAGAAATCGTATAACAGCCCGTACTTCACAATCGGCGGGACTCATGATTGTCGGAGGCATCTTAAACACTCAGTAACCAACGTCTACAATGAAGAATCAGACTGTAATGGCGTCAGTGGGTAGACAAGAGATGTAGGTAAGCAGCGCGCATGCGCGGAACGCCGACCGTAGCGTTCCGCCGGCGGAATCGCAAAACGGTACTGACTTAAAAAGCATGCCTCGTATGTTGGAAGCACAATTCTTTCTCTTCTCGTGTGAATTTTTGCGGCTATCAGTTTCTTCTGGTGACCAATTGTATCATCTTATTTTAAATAAGAGTCATGAGATCTCTCGTTTTCAGGTGTGGTTCAGAGTGAAGTAAATACAATTTTGGAGAAGTCCAATTTTGTAACAAATGATTTAATTGTATTATCAGGATTACATTTTACTTGAACTTTTCTTCCTAGTCAGTCATTGCAGGTTACTTCCAGCATATCGATAAATTCTTACTTCTTTAATAAAGAGATTCCATTAATTATAGTCGCGCTGTTCGGACGGTTACCATGGAGTTATCTTTGTTAACAGAAACCTCTCAGATAACGCACTGATTATTCTTGTAAGAGTGAGAGGGGTAAAGTTTGTTTAGTTAACGCGTGTGCAGTTCGGAGTAAAAGGAACCTGAGCCTCCCGCCCACTAATGACCGTCATAAATCTCTCTCCACACTTTAGAAATGGAACACTGTCGTTGAGGACCAATAGCAACCCTGATTTTCTCGAAGTGACAGTCGCATGTCTACTCCACGTGGAGTCTCAGTTGCCAAAGTTCCAGCTTCCAATTGATCTGTTTCATTACGTGCAGAAATTCGTTGTGTGTCACGATGTGGAGACCGTGGGAGGGAAATGCAGTGCTAAATGCAAATCAAGTAGTAGATAAATTTAAGTCACGTGAAAATAATCAAGGTGAAGACAATAGTGTGAATAACTGGGCCGAGTTATATTACTGGAAAAGCCTTTAAAAAAATAAAACAAAAAAGTTATAACGGGAACTGTTTCTAAGCAAATTCAAGCGCTTGTTTTGAACACATATAAATATGTGCTGAAAAATAATCTTGGTAACGAGTCATATAATGAACCTGATGATAAACTCTGGGTATTCACAGAAATACAGTAAGAAACATTGTGAAGAAAGGAATACCAAAGACGCCGATCAAGTATGAAATCAAAAGGAAACGTTTCTCTAAAGTAGATAATTTCGTATGCGATTTAATTCGTCGAGGAATTTATAGATTCTTTGAAAAAGAGAGAGTGCCCACCTCAGACGAATTGGTTGCACATTTGCAAGAAATTTGTGATTTTCCTTATGGGCACTGCAATTTGCGCGGTCTCCTTAAGGAGCTGGGTTTTAAATACTGCACATTGAATAATTTAAGGTTTATTATGGAATCCAGTAGGATTGTAGCTTGGCGATATATATATATCGTCAAAACCAAGAAAGTTTTGCAGTAATGAACATAAGATAATTTATTTAGACGAAACCTCGTACGATACCCATGACGTATCGAGAAAGTTTCGCAGTAATGTACATAAGATAATTTATTTAGACGAAACCTTGTACGATACCCATGACGTATCAAGAAAGGTGGCAACCTTGCAGAAAGGTCTGCGAGGAGGAGGGCCAGGGTAGTAAAACGATTATAAGGGTTCGAGAAAGGCAGTGGCCGACTGCACATGAGTTATCTAAACAGACTTTACCTGGAAAGGGGCCCTTGCCCACGGATACGGGCGAAGACCTCAACGGCGGGATAAGCGATGAAGAAGAACTTTCTTCAAACGGTTAGACTGACGGAAGAGGCACCCAATCTTCAGGGAATAAGTGAAGATCCAACTCCGGGGTAACAAGGAGAAAGTCCATAACGGCCAAAGGTTAATACAGGCAGGAGTTTTGTTGAGACGCTCAGAGGCAGCCCCTCTCTCAACTTACCTTGCGATACGTTGGTAGCGTGGCCAAGGGACATAATATTACTCATAATCTCCAAACAAAAAGCCGGATAGATTCACCTGGTGACGACCAAGCAAAGACAAAGGTTAAGATTAAAGGATTTGGAACATCTAAGAAAATCAAAGTAGCAACCTGGAAAGTACGAGGCATACATCACAAAGAAGATGAACTAGAAGAATTTAGAAAAGCAAACATCGACATTGCAATAATTTCAGAAACAACAAAGAAACAACAAGGAAGTCTTTATTTAGAACATTACACAATGATATATAGCGGTGTAGACATAAATGTAAGAGCTCAAGCAGGAGTGGCCATATTAGTACATAACATCTTATCAATGTATAAATGAAAGAATTACAACAGTACGATTAAAAATTGAAAGAGGTAACATGACAGTTATAGGAGTATATGCACCTGAAGAAGTTAAAGAATAGTCAGACGAATTTGATAATCAGCTTCAGAAGGTAAAGTATGGTATAAATAAAAACAATTATTTAGTAATAGCTAGAGATCTAAACGCCAGAATTGGAAAGGTACCAATACAAAATATAAAAGGAAATAGTGGAGAGCAAACAGTGAATTACAATGGAAATAGTTTGATAAATTTCTCAAGTTATAATAATTTGAGAATCCCAAATTCATTCTTCCGTCATAAAGATATACACATGTATACTAGAACTGAGAGGGGTTCTTGTTCAATCATAGATTATGTCATTGTAAACCAAAAAAAAAAAAAAATGAAAAACTTAACTATCGATACAAGGGTTTTTAGAGGAAGTGATGTACATACAGATCATTTTCTGCTTATAAGTAAAATTAGATTGCAAACAAAATGGTATGGGCAGTGGAGAAAATTAACAATACCATCTAAAGAAGGGCATTATAAGGTACATATTTTAGAAGACGGAACTATAAGAGATTTATATAAAAAGGATAATAAACAATATGAGACACATGAGGAATATAAAGAAAATGTTGAAGAAGAATGGATCATCATAAAAAAAATATTGTAGGAAAGGCAGCATTTGAAACTTTAGGTACTAAGAAAGCAGGCAAGCAGAGTAAGAGACTAAGAATATGGAACGCTGAAATACAGGAATTAATAAAAGTAAAAATGTCTTTACAGTACTTGAATGACATATCAGAACAAAATAGAATGAATTATAATAAGGCAAGAGCAGAAGTTAAAAGATATACAAGGAAAGTAAATAGAGAACACTGGGACAAATACATAGCGGATATAGAACATAACCTACATTCCCACCAAGATAAAGTTTATAGATTTATTAGAATCCTAAATTCAATGGAAAAAGACAAAGCAAACATAAAAATCATTAAAGATGAAGAGTTAGAGGAATATTTTAAAAATCTCTGGAACACAGGAGATAAACAAAATTGGAAAATAGATAAATTATACAGAGCAGAAGTAGACCGGTTAGAAGTAGAAGAATTAAGAGAAAGTATAGCTAAAAGTAGAAATAGGAAAGCCTGCGGAATAGATAATATTAATTTAGAATTAATCAAATATGCTCCTAAAGAATTACATAACAGATTACTGTATCTATATAACAAGTCTTGGGAAACAAAAAAATACCGCAAGAATGGAAGATAGCTAAAGTGATATCAATATTTAAGAAAGGGGAAAGAACAAGACCTGAAAATTATAGAGGGATTACTTTATTGTGTGCTGCCTACAAAATATATGCCAAAATAATAAGTACTGGTTAAACAAAATAACAGATGCAATATTCCTAGAACAAACTTGCTTTAGAAATGGAAGAAGCACCATTGACAATGTTATTACTATTAAAAAATAATAGAAAAACGACGAGAACAAAATTTAGAAGTAATTACTATTTATTGACCATTATAAACCTTTTGACAAAGTATCACGAATGATACTGTGTAAAATTTTAAACAATAGAGGCGTACAGTTACAACTAATTGAAGTTGAAAAAGTATATACATTGACACAAAAATAAAAATAAATAAAAAAGAACCAGTAATAGTTAATGATGGCATAAGACAAGGTTGTGCTTTATCAACCGCAATTTTTAATTTGTATGTTGACGAAATAGTAAGGATTTGGTCGAATAAAGTCAACAGAGGCATTAATGTATCAGGAGCTAAATTGAAAACTATGTTGTATGCAGATGATCAAATAATAATGACCACAAATGAAGATGACCTGCAGAAAATGGTGTATAGTCTAGATAAAATTGCTACAGAATATGAAAAGAAAATATCAGCAAATTAATCCAAAACCATGGCATTTAAAGGAGTTAAGCCAGTAAGATCAAAGAAAAGGTTGTTAGATAACATAATAATTGAGCAGAAATCACACTTTAAGTATTTAGGATTGGGACAGGAATTCTTTATTCGTAGTTAATTTCTCTCCATCTTAATCAGCCGCACGTTCTTCTTCGTCTTCTTCTTGCACACGTCCGCCTCCTCATCCCCCTCCTTCCCCTTATCCGAACTTAACAAACACATTTTAGTGCAACTTAAAACTGTCATGATACATTTTAGGCAGTAATGAAAGCAGTGGCCAGGGGAGGCAATCTAAACAAACACGGAATAGTACTCAAGACCTTCTACCAGCGCTACTACGCCATACTTAAACCAAACATGATCATCGCTGCGAATTTCTATATTTGCATGTTATTTGACGTCTTGTTTTAGGTTTATTTTATGGTTATACATCATCATTCCTTTATTTATTGTTTATTCGATGTATTTTCTTTATGGTCATGATACTATCATCAGAAGAAACAATCTGCAGGGACAGGGAGTAGTACCCAAAACTAAAACTAGAGGGCGCTACCTCACCATTCTTAAATAAAACAAGATCAATGCGGGAGAGGCAATATAGCCTTTGTGGACGAGCGCAGTAGCCACTACAGGACACGAGTACAAGCTAAGGAATATTAAACATAATACAAGCGAGCTATTTACTAAAATATGATTTGAGATATTATCACATAATTAAAGTCGTGTAAAATAAGCATAGACGAATTGCGGGTAGGTTAATAAACAATGATAGTGTATTTTATCATTGCGGAGAAAAGGAATATAGCAGTAGTGATTGGAGGCATAAACAACAATCTGTACTTCGTATTCCTTGTAGTTTAAGGAAAAAGAAATTTACAGAAGGTATAGAATTCGGGACATATAAAATGTTTTAGCATAGATTAATAAGTCGAACCAACTATAGATAGAGTCACATTTAAAATAACAAAGCAACAAAATAAGAAATGTGCAAGCAGAAGTAAACGAGATAGAATAATATACTGAAAACAAATAGCTGAAGGGAAAGAAGGAAATTGCTACACATACAGAAGGAGATATTATGGTGTACTCTCAGAACAAAGAGTAATGATTACTGCACAAATTACTTCCAAACCAAATGAATTACAAAACATTCAATGTGCATACTGCATTGATGACTTCGGAACCTAGACAACAGTACCACAGATGGAACAGAAACTACAAATATATAGCAATTAGTGTGGATTCAAAGCTAACGTGTTAAACCAAATAAAACAACTGCAGAAAAAATATACAGCAAATATTAACAATGCTTAAAAAATTGATAGGCAGCAAATGCGGCAACTCAAAAGGAACTCCAAATGTAACATAAATTATGTTTACACATTGAACAAATTGTAACTTAAAACTTCAATTACCTGATGGTAATTCTCTTATCAATTGTTCTTGTAACAAAAATATATTAACATCTAGCGTTACTAATGATGACAACGGCTTTGTTTCCGACTGAGCGTGTGTAAAGATTTTACATGAAACCGGAAACCCGGACAATTTATAAGAAAAGTGTCATCAATTCGTGTAACATATGTGAAGTTTTAAGCTACAAATTGTTATATTTGTGTATATTTGTTTGCTTTATTGCTAATAGCTTTAAATTAAATTTTACGTATATATAAATTGTGTATAAATCTAGCTTTGCGGCGAAATTCATACCGCCAATAAAAGTTTCCTGGACTTAACTATATGGATAAAGCAAACCAACTCACGATTCCAACGTTGGACGTGCCTAACTTGTTCTGTTTTCTAATTATGGTCATGAAACAGTAAGAAGAAGGAAAAAAACCGTAAAAGTAAGAAATATTGCTGAAAACTAACTTGAAAGTGAGCTAATTCATTATTTGTAACACAAACAAGATCATCGACCTATACTTTGATATTTGGTTAAAATTTGACATTATTTTTGCCCTTTTCTAATATTATGTATTTATTTTCACTTATTGGTATTTTATCTTCTCAATAAATATAGCTGAAATGCAAACAACCTCTTTGGTATGATTTCCCAATGATTCAAATCTCTTTATAATGTTTACTCTCCCTTCCGCGAAATTTTATTATTTTTGTCAATTTAATTTTATTATGTTTTAGCTATTTTGTTGTCATTCAGAGTCTGTGTGTGATTTGGTACTTCTTTAAACATATTTATTTCAGGCTTTCATTCTTTTATTCCTTTGTTTCTTGCTTTCCTTCTTTATTTCTTCCTTTCTTTCTATGTTTCCTTCTTTCAACTTTTCTTTCCGCCTTCCTTTCAAGCCCTCCTTCATCTAAAGGGCAGTGAGATTATTTTGGATACAGATAGTTGCTTTATATCTTTGTCCTAGACGAATTAGGGTTTTCATCAAAGGAAAAATGGCAAAAGTGTTCTGGAAATGTGTAAGTTTGGAAAATTTTGAATGTGGCTTTTTTTTTCTGTAGAACTCCACTTTGGACCTAACTAACGATTCAAACCACAGATATGAATAATTATTTTTGTCTATTGTGATGACGCATTAATCGTTAGAAACAATCTGGAAAAGTACGTAATATTACTCAAAACTGATTCTAGATTATGCTACTTCACCATTGGTAAACGCAGCAAGATCTTGGGAGTAAACAATGGATTTTACATTACATCATATACTTTGTTTGCAGTTTGTTGTATATGTTATGTAAATATGTATACTTTTACCTTATTTATTTACCACCGTAATGATTTATTTACTTATCTCCCGATATAGAAATAACTGAAGCGCGATCAATCCTTTTGGCTACGAGCTCCAAGTGACACAAAGTTCTTTGCATTTTTTAAATTGTTTCTTTCACAATATTCAATTGTTTCTACTCGCAATGCAATGTCGCCAGTAAGACGAAGCGTTTAGCTCGTAGAATTTACAGTGTTCCAAAATAAACAAATTTCTGCTTTTGTTTCACATTACTTCCTCTTATTTCTCGGTTTCTTTTTCTCCTTATTCGACTTTTTAACATACATATTTAAGTACAATTCAAAAGTATCATGATATGTTTAGGCAGTATAGAAGCATATGTAGTGGTGTTCAGATGAGAAAATCTGAGAGAATAGCGAATAGATTTCAGAATTAACTCTAGATGGCGCTGCCTCGCTATTCCTTAACGAAACAAAATCTTCGCGATAAATTTTTATATTCACTTGATATTTGACATTTCGTTTGCGGTTTATTTTTATATTTGCTACATCATATATTTATATATCATTTGTTTGTTGTTTCTTGTTTATGGTCATGATGCTGTCATAAGAAGCAATCTTGAGGAACAGGAAGTAGTACTCAAAATTAAAACTAGTGGGCGCTACCTCGCCATTCGTAAACAAAACAAGGTCATCGCGGTAAATTTTAATATTGAATTGACAGTCGACAATCTGGCTGCTGTTCATTGTTCACGCTATGCAAAATTTTATTTCGCTCTATTTATTTGTTATCCCCCGAGATAGAACTGAGTGAAACGAAATCAAACCTCTTTGCCGCCTTTTCCTCTTTCCTTTCACGTTCATCAACTGTTTATACTCATAATGCAATGGCGCAAAATTGACGAACTGTTTAATTGGTAGAATATGCAGTGCTTAAGCCAAACGAATTTTCAATGCTTCTACTCTATCCTCCCTATACCTTTTATAACATTCATATTTACTTACATTTTTAAATCATGGTCATGACATTAAGCTATTGTAAAGGAAATGAAGCAGTAATCAGGAGGAAAGGATCTTGAATAGGAAATGATACTCCAAACTAATTCTAGAGGCCGCCACTTCACAATTCGATATTGAATCGAGATCATAACAGTAAATTTTGATATTTAATTCACATTTGACGTTTTGGTTGCCTTAGTTTGTGTGTTTATTAAAATTTATTTATTTATTTATTCATTAATTTATTTATTTGTTTATTAACTACATTAATTTATTTATTCATAAATTATTCTACGTAGATAGAAAGAAATGAAGCGCAATCAATCTTCTTTTCTACGACCCCAAATGATTTCACATCGCTTTGCCCGTTTTTACTCAATATTTTCGCGATCTTCAAATCTTTCGTCAGTTGAATTGTAACTGTGTTTTATTTAGCTTATTATCATTCTGAATTTTGGTATGATTTGCATTTCTGTTAACCGTTTTTTTGAACTTTGTACTTTCCTTATTTTGCTTCTTCTTTTCTTAATTTCCACTTAAAAATAATTATACCGACTTTCAATGATTATTCTGTTTTGGAGTGTTTGTGATAAGCAAAATAGTTCTTATGAAAATAAATTATATAAACATTTCCCGGAAACGCTTAGATTCTGTAAATTGTGCACGTCTTTTAGCTGTAGGATTTTTATATAAACTTTAGACCTAATTCACGATTCAAACAATAAGTGTGCGTAATTATCGTTGATGCTTGTTTTTGGTGGTGGAGCAGTAATCAGAGGAAAAGATCTGGAAGAATAAAGAATATTACACAAAACCAATTCTAGGGTGCACCACTTCGCCATTAGTAACGAAATAACATCGCAGTAAATTTTGGCAATAAACGTTATCCGATATTTTGTTTGTTGTTTATTGGTTTTGTTATGCAATTTTAAGTTTCATCTTATTTATTTAATCTCTTCTTTATTCATTAATTTATTTTTTATCACACGAGATTGGTATGAGACGCAAAAATTCCTCTTTGCTACGAGCCCCAAATAATAGAAAGCTCTTTCGCTTTTTTAGAGTTTACTCTAGCGATATATAACTGTTTCTGGTGCCAAAATAATGGTGCCAATTAGACGAACCATTTAGCTCGGAGAACAGGCAGTGCTATAAAAACTGAAAGAAATGTTGGACTAATTTTTACTTTACCGCTTCTTCTTGGTCTTCTTCTTCTATATTTTCCCCTCCTAATCCTCCTTCCCCTTATCCGACCTTAACAAACACATTTAAGCACAACTTAAAATTATCATTATACATTTTAGGCAGTAATGAAGCAGTAGCCAGAAGAGTAATCTAAAGAAATAGGGAATAGTACTCAAGACCTTCTACAAGTGCTACTACGCTATTCTTAAACCAAATATGATCTTCGTTGCGAATTTTTATATTTACTTGATATTTGACATCTAGTCTGCGGTTTATTTTTGGGTTATACATAATCATTCATTTATTTTTTACCTGTTGTATATTCATTTTGGTCATGATACTAGCATCAGAAGAAACAATCTGCAGGGACAGGTAGTAGTACCCAAATGTAACACTAGAGGGCGCTACCTCGCCATTTTTTAAAACAAAACAAGATCAACGCGGAGAGGCAATATAGCCTTTGTGGACGAGCGCAATAGCCACTACAGGACACGAGTACAAGCTAAGGAATATTAAACATAACACAAGCGAGCTATTTACTAAAATATGATTTGTAATGTTATCACATAATTAAAGTAAAATAAACAAAGGCGAATTGCGGGTAGTGTAATAAACAATGATAGTGTATTTTATCATTGCGGAGAAACAGAATATAGCTGTAATGATTGGAAGGATCAACAACCGTTTGGAGTTCGTATTCCTTGTAGTTTAAGGAAAAAGAAAGGTACAGAAGGTATAGAATGCGGGACATATAAGACGTTTTAGTATAGATTAATAAGTCGAACCAACTATAGATAAAGTTACATTCAAAATAACAAAGGAACAAAATAATAAATGTGCAAGTAGAATGAAATGAGTTAGAATAAAAGACAAAACTATACGGGAAACAAATACCTGAAGGGAAAGAAGGAAATTGCTACAGAAACAGAAGGAGATATTAATGGTGATTTCTCAGGACAAAAAGTAATGATTACTGCACAAATTACTTCCAAACCAAATGAATTACAAAAAATTCAATGTGCCCACTGCATTGATGACTTCGGAACCTAGACAGCAGGACCACACATGGAACAGAAACTACAAATATATAGCAGTTAGTGTAGATTCAAAGCTAACATGGGAAAACCAAAGAAAACAATTGAAGAAGGTATACAGTAAATATTAAAAATGCTCAAAAGATTGACAGGCAGCAAATGCGGCTACTCAAAAGGAACCCTAGGTATAAAATATGAATTGTGTTTACAAATATTACCAATGTTTCAACAAATATGCGGCAGAATAAATAGAAGCATAAAAGCTTAACAAAAACAGACAAAAACAAGACAGAGGCTGCCGAAATGAGATCTTTAATACCAATAAAGGGATATACTCTTTTGGATAAAGTCCCAAATGAAAAAATAAGAGAAGATGTTGAAATAAGTTCTTTAGAACAAAAAATAATAAATTATAGAAATGAATGGAGAGAGCATATTGAGAGAATGCCGAGAGATAAGATCCCAAGAAGAGTTATAATCTATAAACCTAGAGGAAAGAGACATCCGGGAAGACCACGAAAACGATGGTCAGACATGTTTTAAGCCGGAACAGGCAGCATTGCCTAGCCCTTGGAGTGAAGAAGAAGAAATATAACAATTTGAAGCTTAAAACTACACCTATCTTATAAGAATTGGTAATACCTTTCTTATAAATAGTTCTTATAACAGCAACCACAACAGCATATTAACATCTAGCGTTCGTAACGATGACAACAGCTTTGTTGTTTCCGGCTGACGATGTGTAAAAGATTTACATGAAATCTCGATCCCGAACAATTTATAAGAAAAGTATCATCAATTCTTATAAGAAAATTGAAAATTTAAGCTAAAAATGGGAATATTTGTATATATTTGTTTCTTTTATTGTTAATAGCTTCATATTATTATAAAACTGTCTGACCCGGCGTAATTCGTACCGTCAATAAAAGCTTCCTGGACTTAACTATATTGATAAAGCAAACCAACTTACAATTCCAAAGTTGGACATGCCTAAATTTTTCTGTTTTCTATTTATGGTCATGAAACAGTTATCGGAAGGAAAACCCCGTAACAGTCAGAAATATTGCTGAAAACTAATTTGAAGGTGCGCTAATTCATTATTTGTAACAAAAACAAGATCATTGCACTATACTTTGATATATAGCTGACATTTGACATTTTTGTTGCCCTTTTCTAACATTATGTATTTATTTTTAATAATTGGTATTTTGTCTTCAAAATAAGTATAGCTGAAAGGCAATTAACCTCTTTGCTAGGATTTCCAATGATTCAAATCTCTTTATGATGTTTATTCTTTCCTTCCGCGAAATTTTATTATTTTTGTCAATTGATGTTTATTATGTTTTAGCTATTTTGTTGTCATTCAGAGCTTGTGTGTGATTTGGTGCTGTTTTAAACATGTTTATTTCAGGCTTTCATTCTTTTATTCCTTTCCTTCTTGCTTGCCTTCTTTATTTCCTCCTATCTTTCTATCTTTCCTTCTTTCAACTTTTCTTTCTGCCTTCCTTTCTATCCCTCCTTCATCTTAAGGTCAGTGAGATCATTTTGGATACAGATATTTGCTTTATATCTTTGCCCTAGACGATTTAGGGTTTTTATCAAAGAAAACATGGCAAAAGTGTTCCCGAAATGTGTAAGTTCCGAAATTTTTGAATGTGTGTGTGTGTTTTTTTTTCTGTAGTACTCCACTTTGGACCTAGCTGACGATTCAAACCACAGATATGAATAATATTTTTGTTTATAGTGATGACACATTAATTGTTGGAAACAATCTGGAAAAGTAGGCAATATTACTCAAAACTTATTCTAGATTTTGCTACTTCACCATTGGTAAACGCAGCAAGACCATTGTAGTAAATTTTGGTTTTTAAATTACATCCCATATTTTGTTTGCACTTTGTTGTTTATATTACGCAAATTATGTATATTTTTTCTTTACTTATTTATTTACCATCGTAATCATTTATTTACTTATCTCCCGAGATAGAACTAACTGGAGCGCGATCAATCCTTTTTGCTACGTGCTCCAAGTGATACAAAGTAAGTTCTTTGCATTTTTTAATTTTTTTCTTTATCGATATTCAATTGTTTCTACTCGCAATGCAATGGCGCCAATAAAAAGGAGCTCTTACCTCGAAGAATTTACAGTGTTTCAACATAAACTTCTGCTTCTGTTTCACCTTATTTGTTCTTATTTCTCGCCTTACTTTTCTCCTTATTTGACTTTATAAATAAATATTTTAGTGCAAATCATGATAAATTTAGGAAATATAAAAGCAGATGTAGTAGTGGTCAGATGAGAAAACCTGAGAGAATAGCGAATAGTTCTCAGAATTAATTCTAGATGGCGCTGCCTCGCTATTCTTAAACGAAACAAGATCTTCGCCGAAAATTTTTATCTTTACTTGACATTTGACATTTTGGTTGCTGTTTATTTTTAGGGTATGCTACATCATATATTTAAATCTTGTTTGTTTGTTGTTTCTTGTTTATTGTCATGATGCTGTCATAAGAAGCAATCTTGACGAACAGGAAGTAGTACTCAAAACTAAAACTAGTGGATGCTACCTGGACATTCGTAAACAAAACAAGATCATCGCAGTAAATATTAATATTAAATTGACAGTCGACTCTCTGGCTGCTGTTCATTGTTCACGCTTTGCAACATTTTATTTCAATCTATTTATTTGTTATCTCCCGAGATTGAACTGAGTGAAACGCAATCAAACTGTTTTGTTCGGCGCCAAAATGTTTCAAACCTCTTTGCTTCCTTTTACTCTTTCCTTTCACGTTCTTCAACTGTTTATACTCATAATGCAATGGTGCGAAAAAGACGAACTGTTTAATTGGTAGAATTTGCAGTGCTATAAGCCAAACGAATTGTCAATGCTCCTAGTCTATCCTCAATATACCTTTTATAACATTCATGTTTGCTTACATTTTTAAATTTTCGTGATTAGTTTAAGCAATTGTAAAGGAAATGAAGCAGTAATCAGGAGGAAAAGATCTTGACGAATAGGAAAGTATACCCCAAACTAATTCCAGAGGGCTCCACTTCACAATTCGTAATTGAATTGACATTGTAACAGTAAATTCTGATATTTAATTTACATTCGACGTTTTGGTTGACTTATACAAATTATCTATTGAAATTTATTATTTATTTACTTTATTTATTTATTTATTTATTTCTTATGCTCTCTAGATAGAAGCAACTGAAGCGCAATTAAACATTTTTTCTAGACACCCTAAAGTTTTCAGATCTCCTTGCCACTTTTTACTCAAACTTTCGCGATATTCACATGGTTTGTTAGTTTAATTTTAACTGTGTTTTAGCCATTTTATTTTCATTCCGAGATTTTGTGTGATTTAAATTTCTGCTAACTGTTTTTCTCAACTTTGTACCTTCCTTATTTTTCCTCTTGTCTTCTCACTTTCCATTTAACAACAGTTATAACGATTTGGCAATGATTACTCTGTTTTGGATTGTTTGTAATAAACGAATTAGTTATTATGGAAGTAAATGTTGTAAACGTTTCCCGCAAACTCTTAGATTCTGTAAATTCTGTAAATTTCTGGATTTTTCATATAAACTTTAGACCTAACATTCGATTCAAACGATGAGTGTGCGTAATATCTTCTGTTGTTTTTGTTTTTGGTGGTGAAGCAGTAATCAGAGAAAAAGATCTCGAAGAATAAAGAATGTTACAAAAAACAACATCGCAGTTAATTTTGGCAATAAACGTTATCCGATATTATACTTTTTTCTTGTAAATTGTTCCTATAACAACAACATATGAACATCTAGCGTTCGTTAGGATGACAACAGCTTTGTTTCCGGCTGAGGCTGTGTAAAAGTTTACATGAAATTACGATCACGAACAACTTATAAGGCAGACAAACCCATTACATGGATATAATAAATATTTAGGAGATTTTGAAATGTGCGTTCCTAATGAAATCTGGCATAAAATGTTTGTGTAGAATACAATTGCACTTGTGCCAACTATCTACGTGATAAAGAAAGTAAAACTCAAAACAGTCATGCAGTGTCATGAACAATATCTTAATTTCTTCACTACTTATTTGCAATCCACTTAAATGACTTAAAATGTTGCAGCGCGGCATTACCTTCAGTTGCGAGTTTGTTCTTAGACTTACACTGAAAATCTGAAACGTTTACTTAACATAACTACATTGTGATTATTTGTGACATCTGTAAAGACTAAAACTGTTGCTCTCTCTTTGACATAGTGAATGACATTGGAAAGTTGGAATAAGTATGCTGCATCCAACATTTCTTCCAGCATTCACTTAATAGTTATGGGGCTTGAGAGATAAGTTGAGGTTTATTAGCGAGTGAAAACTTTAACGTCCGAGGCATTAAACTTCAAACCTGGCTAACCCAATACGTAATTTTATCCATTACCAGCAAAAATCCACTTGAATTTATAAGTTTTTTTATCTTTATCGGGGCTTCTGAACGGTAGAGAATAATCCAAATAAAAGAATTTGAACTTTGTATGTGTAAGGCACTGGTTAAAAAGCACGAGGAAGCCATTTTCAACCTAAGAAAAGAGCTTGTTTTGTGCAAAAAAGAAACTAAAAGTAGTGTTTCAGCTTCAAACATTTCGGCCAATAACTTTCAAGTAGTAACTAGGAGAAATCTCAGGAGGAAAAGGCGTTTCTCAGCTGATGACCAACATCATGTACAACTGAGCAACAGATTCAGTGTTCTTGAAACGCTGAATGTTGATCAGGCCACAAATTCCAAAGAGCAGGATTTAGATGAACTTGTTAAGTGTGATAAAAGCAAAGTCTTGTTGCCGGGTAGCAGTCATGGGAGGGGCATAGCATCCCTGCTCAAAAGGAATTTGGGCTGTGATTATGATGTAGTTGGTATAGTTAAACCCAATGCTCGGCTCTCTGATGTTACAGAAGACCTGGTAAAACTTACTTCTGGTTTTACTAAGAGGGATCATGTAGTGATAGTGGGAGGGCCAGGGAATAGCCTGGATAGATATAGTAACTATTGTATTGAAAAGGACCTGAGTAACATCAGTAAGACCAGCAGCCATACAAATGTGAAGGTAGTGGGTCTCTTCCATAGGCATGACAAACCTGAGCTTCATTGGAGGGCGAGGGACATGAATCTTAGACTTGATCGTGCCTTGTTAGGGCCTGCAGCCTCTCACATGTGTATGATAGATGTTGACAGTATCAGCGGGGATAATTACACTCTTCATGGTCTACACCTAAATTCTAGAGGCAAAGAGAAGTTGTCACTTCTAATTGCTGACAGAATTAAGGGCAAAATTCCTGTTAATGCAAGTAGAAGGTCTTTTTTAGGTTAAACCAATATAAGCCCAGTAACTCTAGGCAAATTAAATAAATCATCCCTAATAGCTTCATGACAATAAATTCAATTAAAAATACTCCTCTCAAGAACAATAGTAATGATAATAATATCAACAATATTAATAATAATCACTGTCTATCTGTATTTCATCAAAACATAAGATGCATAAGAAACAAATTAGATGAACTAGCTATTAATCTGCATACTGAAATTCAACTACCACACGTTTTATGCATTTCTGAACATCACTTGACACAGCAGGAATTTAAGCCAATTTCATTGCAAGGGTACTCTTTAGGAGCAGAATATATTAGAAAAAAATTACATAAAGGTGGAGTTTGTGTATATGTTAGAAATGATCTGATCTTTAAAGCTTTAGATTTATCCAGATTTTGCTATGAAAAAGACCTCGAACTCTGTGCAGTTCAGTTAATTGGAAGTAATTTGAACTTAGTCATAGTAGCCATTTATCGATCTCCCTTAGGAAGTTTTCAAATTTTTAAAAATCAATTAGAATATGCTCTGAACTTTCTATTTAAAACAAAAAGAGAAATAATCATTTGTGGTGACATAAATGTAGATTACCTGAAATCAAGTCTTCAAAGGGAACAGCTTAGCTCTTTATTTACCACATACCACATGACACATACAGTTAACTTTCCAACAAGAATCCAAAATAATTCATCCACAGCTATTGATAACATATTTGTAAATTCAGATATAACTAAATTTTGTTCTGTCTTATCAAAAACTAATTGACTATCAGATCATGATGCACAAATTCTTATGGACTTATAAGATAAATTTAAAACTCAAACCCAAATACACATATATTAAATATAGGGAAATAAACGAAAATACTCTGAATGAATTTAGTAAGAACCTTAAACTTGAATCTTGGAAACAAACTTATGAGATTAATGGAGCCAACAAAAATATAATAGCTTTCTTCAAAGCTTTAAAACTCAGTTTGAATTTTGTTTCCCATCCAAGTATAAAAAAAACATTTAACTTTAAAAAAGACAATTCCTTGATCACTTTACGAATTAAAACCTCATGCAGGCACAAAAGAGAACTATATCAGCAAGTTAGAATCAGTAACAATTTGTGTTTAAAAAACTACTACAAAAAATATTGTAAACTTCTAAAGAAGGTAATAATAGCAACTAAAGTATTGCATTATAATAAACTAATTCAAAACTCAGACAATAAAATAAAAACCACTTGGAATATAATAAAAAATGTGACACGTAAACACTCATCAGAGAATTGCCCAATAACACTCAATGTTGACAATCATGAAATTGCCAAACCTCTTGTAGTTGCGGAATTGTTTAACAAATTCTTTTTGGATGTAACAAAAAATTAAATATTAATTATGGAAGTAAAGATGCAGCACTAGAATTTCTAATATCAAGTTTCACAAACTCTGTACCTACATTTAAAATCAGTTTAACTACACATTCCGAAATAAATACAATTATTGACTCTTTAAAAATGAAGAGTTCTTCCGGTTATGATGAAATAACTACAAAAATCCTAAATCTTGCTCGTCACAAATTAGCATTCCACTTAGTTATTTATGTAATGAGTCTCTAAAGACAGGTATTTTCCCTGACAGATTGAAATACTCAGTTGTTAAACCTCTTTTAAAAGAAGGCGAACGCAATAATGTTTCAAATTATAGACCAATATCTCTCTTGCCAATATTTTCAAAAAGTTATTGAAAAAGTAATGTTCACCAGACTGTATAAACACCTTGAATGTAACAAGATAATTGTCAGTGATCAGTTTGGATTCAGAAAGGGAATATCGACTAATAATCCAACTTACAAGCTTACACATGAAGTGTTGACTGCCTTAAATGATAAAAGACATGTAGGTGGAATTTTTTGTGATCTAGCAAAGTCTTTTGATTGTGTTAATCATGACATTCTTATAGCAAAACTGGAATTCTATGGGCTAAAAATGAACATTTAAGATGGTTTGTATCATATCTAAGTGAAAGAAAACAGAGTGTTGAAGTAGCTGTCAGTGATATTGGTTATGAAAAACAAACTTCGAACTGGAAAATAGTAACTCATGGAGTACGCCAATGTACCGTGTTAGCGCCTTTATTATTTATTGTCTATATAAATGACCTCTCACTTTGTATAAAGGACATTGCAAATACAGTTCTTTTTGCTGATGACACTAGTGTCCTGGTGACCAGTACAAATTTAAACGAGTGTATAATTAAAATGAATTATGTTTTGAACTGTATGTCATGCTGGTTTAAAGCAAACAAATTATCAGTGAATCTAGACTAAACAAAAGTGGTCAAATTTATAACCTGTCGTACATCACATACTGAAATAGAAATCGGGATTAATGATATGTTATTAGAAGAAATTGACAGCATAAAATTTCTGGGCCTTCAAGTGTACAGATGTTTAGATTGGAAAGCTCACATAAATTATATCTTCCCTAAACTCAGCTCTGCCTGTTATGCTATCCGATAGCTGGTTAATGTGAGTTCTATTGACACACTTAAATTAGTATATTAGGCATACTTTAACTCTATTATGGAATATGGAATATTATTTTGGGGCAACTCAGTAGAAAGTAAAAAAGTATTTCTTATGCAAAAGAGGGTTATAAGAATAATTACTAACACCCACACCAGATGCTCCTGTAAAGATCTTTTTACAAGATTGAAGATATTAACGCTTCCTTGCATGTATATATTCTCGATCATACAATTCATTGCATGCAATCGTGCCTTATTTGCAACAAATAATGTAATTCACAAAATAAACACTAGACAAAAGTATAATATCCATTATCGCAGTGCTAAACTTTCTTGCTTCCAGAAAGGTGTGCATTATGAAACTATCAAACTATTTGGCGTACTTCCTAATGTTCTTAAAGAAAAAGTTGATAATTTCGGTGCTTTTAAAAAAGCTGTTAGAGAGTACCTTTGCTCAAAATCTTTTTATTCTGTACAAGATTATCTGAATGACAAATTATCCTGATAATGCTTCTGTAGCTCTATAAGTAGTATTTAACTATTCCAATGACAAATCATTACTTATAAATATTTTATGCAAGCTGAAAGTTTATTTTTATTCTATATGTATTTAATAAATAACAAGAATGGTATCCATTGCAAAAAAAGTTGAGACGTAGTGGCATAAGCCAAGCGAAAGCTGGTTTAAAAAGTGTTTCATTTTGTATCATATATAATTATCCCTGCTTCGTTTTCCATATTGTTGTTCATA